>DWQX01000162.1:0-56981 GCA_018245475.1 Pharmacophagus antenor | reverse complement strand
CCACCATGTTTGACTGTTGGCACTACACAGTCTGGCAACATCTTTTCTTCGGCACTACGACGTACAAAAACTCTTCTATTCGAACCGAATATTATTTATATTAAAGGTGGTCTCAAACTTTTAACCGGCAGTGTATATCTTTAATAAAATTTAAAAAAGCACTGCCTTATTTTTTACCTAAATATCGCTTAGCTGTAGAAATATGTGTATCTGAAGAAACAATTTCAAGTTTTGTTGACTTAGGTGTAAAGAGGTTATAATTTTTTTCTTATAGGGAATGTTTCTAGTATACTAAAGTAAATACTAGGATTTGAATGGAGCAAGAGAACACGATTTTTGCCTAAAAATGAAAAAAAATGGTTACTAGCCGATGTTCACTCACGATTATCGCTAACGTAGTTACAGCAAAGTGTACAGATGCTAGAGCTGTCTCACTGACAGTAGCAGCGGCAGTGGCAAACGCAGCAAACACAATTTAAGCCGCTTTCATCGCGATGTATATGCAGCCTTTATGAAGAACCGGTTAAAGTGTTATTCTGCACGCAAGTAGCAATTGAGACATTAAGCGAGCTTCCTTTCTACTGGAAGTCCGCAGGAAGGATTTATGCTAATAAATGAAAGTGAAATGTTGATTTTGCGATTAGCGAATACTGATAGACTTAGTGGCGGCTGTGTTTATATTTTACACTATAGGTACTATAAATATCACTTCAACTTTCACATGTACAGTGTTTTAAAATATCATATATCCTAGTATTTGTTGTAGGAGATATTCGTATAACAGAAACAGAAACAAAGAAAAGAAACAGTTTACAAATACAAAAGTTAAATATTTAGCGTGGCTTGCTACCATCTTACATTACGTTACGACCATTGGCAATGGTCCGCAATTAGAGCATTGCTTTGTTACGACAGTCATACCGTCTACAACAATCTGGGCAGACACGGTTCAGCATGATTGTCACTCAATATCACTTGAAATGGGGTACAAGGTTAGCCTATTGTCAATAAAAACGTAATTCTAATCTTCACTACAAGATATCGCACAAATAAACAAATGTTAATAGCTTAAAACATTAGTAGTTAAGTTCTATATTTAGTGTATAGTACATAATGAGCGAGGGAAGCCGTGGAGGGTCGCGCCGGGGTTCGAACACGTGTCCCATTCGCTTCCGCCCGTCGTGTTTATGACTGGAGAATGTTTTAGACTATGTATGGACTACTGATTTCGTTCTTTAACTGCAGCTCTTCCATACAATAAATGAGAACGTTACACGAATTGTATTTATGAGTTTTTGGAATAGACGCAAACTTGTTTTTTTATTAGTATCGATTCAATGTTTTCATTCAATTTTAAGAAGTTAAGCTTTTTGAGTAATTGTTCTTATTGATTAAAAGAAAATGTAATATATATATATATATATATACATACATACACGATCGATATTTATCGAATACATCATATATCTGTTGCTTCGACTGAAACAGTTTCAGTTTGTATATATACAGATTTCTTTTTTAGTAAGAGTGACGTGATTGATTTGACCCACGTGATAAATATATATATCAAACGAACCCTTTCCCTGTTCAATTATCGTCTATAGCAAACTAAATTTTAGCGAAAGTATATTACGTAACGGATAGGATACGAAAACATCGCACTCATTCAATTTAATGCAATGCCCAGTACCTCAGTAAAGCGGGTCAAATGGTGGTAGAATGATCATTCTACTGGCATAGACAACGAACTACATGCGGAATTTCATCTCCAATATTCGTTGAGTACATTTGTTTGATTACTTTCACATAGAACTTTTATGACTTTATGTAAAATTTATTACTTTTAACTTGAACAAACAGCGAAGCTGAAAAATACACTGAAAGCTTCAACTTGAATTCATCAAGTGTCTATTAAAAATAAATAGTTGAAGGAACATTTACATAATGCTAAATTTAAGATTGTACGGAAATAAAAAATTAATGTGAGAAAATAAAACACGAAACGAAAATTTACTTGTCCAAGTGAACACTTACTTCTGGCCTATTAATTTTTTGCACACGCTTTTATCTTTTGTTACATTTGTTCTTTAATTCGTTTTATATTTTATCAAATACGTAATTCAGCTAGCAATGTCAGTGAGATTTATTGCTTACTCTGCATTATAATGCGATATGTAACGCAATTGTAAGGCGAGTGGGTCATAGAGATACGTTTTTCTCTCACGCCCCGTGAGATCGTCGTAATGTAATTATAGTTGAACACAAAAGTATTATAAATATTTAATTACTTACATACTGGGTCGTTAAAGGCGAACATCGTTTTGTATGAAAAATTGTATTATATTTTTTTTTGCTGTATCAGTTATAGACATATTCCTATAATATACAAATCATTTTAAGTGTTTAAAAAGAGCTATATTAAATTACTTTGTACAACAATATTATGAATTTAAATTATATATTATGATAATAAAAACATATGATAATATCGCAGACGATAACGATGTTTGCGAAAAGTGATAAAATCGATAGGGCAGGATAACAAAATAGTGGCATAACCTAATAATTTAAATGGTTTCATTCAGTCTGGTTTTGTTATATTGCAGTGTTTACAATTGGCCAATACTACAATAAAATATGTTACAGGCAATAATATCATATTAAAAAGGTTATCTAGTACGCTTCACAATACTGGTTTTAATTATATTTTTTAAAGCTAAAGGTACTCCGTAATATCTATGGCATAAGGATATCTATTTCCGCAGTCCGACCATTATCATAGGGATTGTAAAGCGCACGAATTTTCGAATAATAAATAATTAAAATAAACGCTAGGAAATTCGTAAACATTTAGTTCCATTAAATATGTAATAACTGCATAACCATATGAAGTATTTATATTATTTGTTATTTACTACTAAGTATAATGTAGTGTGGAAAAAGAAGACTAACGTTCTTAACTTTTTATATGTAATTTAAAAGTTAACTAAATTAAGTATTATGTACAATCTTTGAATGTATCGAACGGTATCTTTTAAATACGGGACACAGTATTAAGATGTCTTACCTGCAAAAGAGAACAAACAATTTATCGTATTGTAGGACACCATGTATAGGAATGAATTCATTCTCGATAAGTTACCTGATAAGAGCAAGTGATAAACAAAGCTGCTCTATGGATCTGTTACGAACATAACCGAATGCAATATGATTTGCATGCAGATGATAAGAAGCATTTATTCTATTTAATCACTAGATAAATGTTTAAGTAAAACATTTCATTTACTTCTTTCTCTATTCTGATTTTTTCATTCTCATCCTCTCTCTCCATTACTAATAAAAGGACTTAAAAGATAAAAAATTCAATTCACTACAAGGAAAACTGTACGCAACTGGGTTTTATGCAACAAAATCTAAATTGTGCACCAATACATGAAGCTTTGATGATTATTAAGATTATTTTACTTCCTTCTATCTCAAACTTTAGATAATATTAATCAATAAATAATACGTATGCTTATTAAATACTATTCCAAAAAGTAAACAAATAATTTCGAGAAAAGTAACTAATGGCTTTTTTAAAGAGACCATGTTTCCTTTTATAACTAAGGAGTTTGTTTCACAGAATGTAAAAGGTCGGAATTCAATAGGTCATGAATCGGTGATAGAAGAATTGTTAGGCGACTCCTTCACTAAAACGATAAGCGGAAGCCAAATGGAACAGGCTATTCTAAGCGTTAATTAATGAGAGGAAGTTAACGAACATTTCAGTGTGTTAAGGTGAAATAAGAGACAATGTTTATTTTTAGTTAATCGGATATTGTGTAAGTGTAAGAATTTAGTTTCGGACTAAGGAATTGAATATTTTAGTATAATGTATTTTACCACGTTAAGATAGCTCGTGTAACGGTAAAATATTTTATGATGTCAAATTTTTTTGTTTGTCTCGTATAAACTACCTTCTTTTTACCGTATACATGATTTTTTTGTATAAATTCATAGCACAATACCTTTCAAATGAAGGAGCTTCATAATATTTCTTGTTAACATTCTAATTTTTTTTATATATAATGCAAAACGCTAACATTTTACAAAATGCTTATCCTGGCAATGGGAAACGAACCTTATGGATATTATGTTAGCAGCTATTGATGTTAAAAAATTCTCCATGTTCACGAACATGATCGGGGATATTATAATACGTGTAAACAATGACACTTGACAATGTGAATTCGTAGCGGCCCACTAGTTCGTGACAATTCGGGCTATTTGTCGCGGCCCGTGATATCGATCCTGTGGTTACAATTACGAATCATTTCATACGATGCATTTAATCACTTATGTCATTAGTTAAATGTTACATTGAATTTAACTTACTTACGATATTTATTGAGATACGTGAATTACTTTTATTATATTCTAAATTCCATATTATTATATGCAAAACTTTGATATTAATAATTTACACTGATAATCAATAAAGAAGTGTATGTTTAAAATCATACATAATAATGACAAATAACATGGAATCAATTTACCTCCACTTTGAAATTTAATTAAATCCAAAAACAACACGTAACAGAGTTTGTTTTAAAGCGACGGAACCAAATTTATCGGTTCTAGGAATAGAGTCCGACTCGAATTGACAAATCAGTGCTCCCAGCCTCCCGCGTGGGATACGAGCGATCATTTCTCAACGAGACGGTCGCCGCGACCCCGGGCCCGCAATAACGATGCATCCATTGAACATCTCCAAGCCTCTAATTAGATATTGCATGCAACATAAAAGGCGATTCAGAGACAGGCCCATTCAAACTGTATAACGGAGGTGGATGCCGCGGTTGGAATCGAGACGTATGAGAAACAGGCGATGGGCGGGTTATTTATAATGTACATAGTTCGTATGAAACCATTACTTAGCTGTGGTAATATGAGCGACGTCCGCGGTAATGGATTGTAACTTAATTACGGTAGATTTCATGGAAATAGAGAGGTAATGAATATATCCGCAACCGTTAAAAAGACAGGAAAATAGACTTTAACATTAACTATTCTAAACGAACATGTAAATGAAAATAGTAAAAACTATACAAGCTACGCTTTTATTGTCCGCTTTTTATGTCATAACTATGAAATAACCACAATCTCTTGCAGTACCATAAATATATAAGAATAAATTTTTAAAAAGTTAGAAATATAAATAAACAATTCACACGATAAACAGTTAACACGAGATGGGTACAATTGGCAAAATTTAACAATAGCCTGCATATACTCTAATTAAGGACAGAAGTAAATTGGCATTTTATTGAATTAATACCAGGTATGATATCCGAGGCCATTGAAAAAACATGAAACGAAATTTGAAAGATTAATTTTCTATTCACGTCATATCATTAATGTTGATATCACTAGCAATTTTAATGTTTTAATCCCCTGAGGCCTATTCGTAACAAGAGAATAATAACATACATATATTTCCATAAATCTAATTAGCCCCGATTGCGGCATCGACTTCTATTATACTCGAATCACACTTTCAAATGCAAAACAAATAAATGTAAATGAGATCAGACCGAAAAAACTAGAGTACACATGAAATAGCTATAAAAAAATATTTGCGCACACTTTCACGTATCTTTAACGAGCAGCTGAAAACCAAAAGAGATTAGGAGAAATTTAAAAAAGATCATTATAGCAAACGACAGTGAAATTTTTTACAATAGTTGGTAATTGGTTTCGAGTCTTAATGTCTAAGACGACGTATATCTCGAGGTTTATGGACATTTCATAGTGGCCTTTTCGTGGCCGTGATATTTTTTATGCGTCAATGAATCCTTATAGTGTTTTATTAAATAAAAATACAAACCAATATTGTCTTAAACAATGAAAAAAAAAAACAACATTTTTGGATTTTCGTAAGCATACAGAGCGTTGTCCCGCTAAAATAACGGATCCAGTAAATTTGGAGTTAGACAGGAAGATCATAGTATGAAGATATCATATATATTTATTGACCGTATGTTTTAAAAAAACATCAGTGAGTAGCACATAAATATGTATTCATATCTTGAAGGTGTCAAATAAAAGAACGGGCTATAAAAAGCCACTTAGTTACGTATTTGGTAATCGCTAAAAACAAAACGTTTATATTGTGATTTTGTTTGATTACACACAGCTCAGCAAAGTACATATATAATGCATCTCAGCAAAGCATTATCGAGACAACACGGGTGTTCTAGAAAAACCTTATAACGGTCAAACAGTGGTTTCAAGCCGACAGTTAGATAATCACCAAGCAATCTAAACAAGCTTTTTGATTGCAAGCTCGTCTAATCGTGTTTACTGCGCGTACTATAAAATTATGTTAATTAACTATAAATACAGAAACTCGTGCATACGACTCAACGGTTGACAAAATTTTGTATCATCACCATGCCATTAATAACAATAAAAATAGCACTATAATAATAAAAAAACAAAGCAAAAATCTGTAATCAGTTGTCTAGCAGCTAGCTATACGAGTCTCTAATCGCAAAATAATCGTTTATCATATTGACGTCAAGTTATGGGAGGTGTATTAAATTGCAAAAATACTAATCAGGAAACTCCAACTTTTGATAACGGCTCAAGGCATATGAATTAAATGAAAAATTGTGCACATTATCTCGCGGATCACCGGATTCGCGAGCCAGTTTCGATGAAGCTGTAATAGTCGTCGATAAGACTAACAGCGCAAACTTCATCGAATCCAGCAATTGCAGCTGCAGTGCAGTACACGAAAAATTCTTATACAAGGTTGTGGTAAATAAAACTTGAGATGGCATATCTTATTAGTTTAATAATTTCAATGTGTACTTTATACTTAGTAGAAAATGATCCATGTGCACTTTTTGTTAATGGCATAATTAACGCATAAGAATTTTATGAATAAAACCGATCAAATTTCTTTTTATTTTATCAAGAATATGCTTTTTTAATAAAATTATATATTTATATATATCTACAGAAAGTGTGCACAGTTTGGTCTGTATAGCTCACTTAAGGGGTTATTCGATTAACCTCTACGTAACAAGTTATCTACCGGTGACGAAAAAGAAATTCTCTCATCTTGTGTTTTCTCGATAAACTCTTTACTGCACATGTTTTTTTTTAATTTAAAAATGAATGCAAAGAACTAAATAATCGTCTGAAAGTTTGTATGTCAATGCCTATTTTTATACATACATATATATTTATATATAAATAACCCGTAATTCTGACTTTCAAATTCAGAATAACTGGTTAAATGTGGGCGAGCGGCGACGACGAAAAGCCTAAAAATCGGCTACCGGTCGATAAAGTGTTAATTTTCTGTCATCATCAATATAATTTATTGTCGCAAACATTACTTCGTACCTCTATCAAACCTATATTACGACTAAATTACAATAACAGTTTCGTTACTACTGGTGGCATCTTCACGAGATGTTATAAAATTAATACGAAGATTCGCAATTAACAGATCTATGCCGCCACATGAGTGGCATTACAGTTTTAGTTACTAAGTCCAATGCCTTGTATTTGGAGCTTAAACATTTTTATTGTCACTCTTATTGTAGTTATATTTACAGGTAATGTGTGACTTGTTGTATTACGCATATGCTATTTTTGTTTACGTCTTCGTATAAAAAACAGCTATAAACTTGGGCAGGAATTAAACTTGAAAATCTTTTCACACCGTTAAGGGTTAAAAGCCGTCCTATTTAGGGGTTTATGTTCGCCTTCAAAAGCGGAAATTAACCAATTATTTTTATGTACTTTATTGACTATCATCAATGCTTAGGCAAATAAATTACCAATAGAATAATAATAAACTAAACACGATGAATACGCTGCATGCAATCACATCCTGACAGTATCTGTATTGACTTCCTTCATTAGGGTAAACACCAGGCGAAGTCTGGTTGGTCTGTTAATAATAATTTACTGGGAGGTAAGACTATGACACTTCATTTTGCCGGTATCTGAACAAAGATAAAGTGTTTGCAGTATTAGTCGCCATTGCGCGGGCAAATGCGGTCATATTATGTTGCTTCCCGGCGCGCGCTATCTGCCGCTACGATCTCCAGGAATTGCGTGCGCAGCCATCGCCCATGGCGTTAGACAATTTGTCTTCCTATGTTTTATTGTACTGGACACCTGAATGTTATTTTAATGCAAAAATCTCGTGAGCTATCAGTCTTAATATTTTACTATAAGTTCATAGAAACTTTGTGGTCTATAATTTTCACATTTTTATAAAATACACTTATTTCAAAACTATTATTAACTATGTTAATGTTGGGTAAATAAAAGAGAAATTAACTAAAATAGTAAGGAAACTTGTTTAATATTAAAGAAAGAAAATTAGGTCACATTTACTTTAACATAAAAGTTACACGTTTTCCTGGTCCAGACAGATTCAAAGAAATCCGTACATTTGATTAAGATTCAACATGTTAAATAATAATTTACCTTTCAATTCATTTTACTTTACTTGAAAAAAAGATAAGAAAAAAAACCAATTTTACAATCAAAATATTTTATAAAAATATGCTTTACAAGTTACGATGAGACATCCACGATAAGGCAGAAAGTAAAAATATGAGATCTTGTCATAAAACAACATTCACGAAAACAATAGCAAGCGTAACAAAATTTCAATTCTTCAACGCAATTGCGCCCGGCGGACAAATGGTCTTTTGTGATCGCGGAACTGGTAATTTACGTAAATTTTAAAGTATTTTCACTCGGATCACACAATAAAGAAGGATCGAACACGGTCATTGCAGCACTTTAACAGAGCTTTCTCGAGTTTATTAAATAATCAATTGAATCATAGTGTTTCGCTCCCGGCTACTACGAATGGCCTGTAATCGACACATCAGCCACTCTGATCGATGTAACTCGGCGACAGCGCATACCACAGAGCATACTCATTATCCAATTTGTATAGGAAAAGGTTGCTTTGATTGAAGCATGGTGCGTTTGTTATTCAATAAACAGTTTGGTTTAGCAACTAATGGATTTAAGTTAACCGCTACGGAAAATTATCCATCGCGATTTGATAATTCTATTGATGGTTCATAGTTCATAGTCGATTAAAATATAAACTATAGAAGTAGTTTAAAAGCAATGACCGGGAAATCGGCGAAGAATTGTATCACATATATTTTAAAGATTATAGTTCACAGCGTGCAACTGTATAACACTGGATGCGAGATTGATTCCTTTTAACTTTCAAAAAATAACATTTAGAGATATATTTTTTTATTCCTTGAGTCTTGGGTCAATGATTTCGCACCATGTACAGTCTGTGTCGCGGGGACGGATAGGATTCATATAATCGTATATAATTGAAGTGGTTTAATAGATTTTGGTTTGGAAGTTAACAAAAGCAAAGGCTATTGGTAAATTATGATATCTATGAAACCTTGCATGAATATATACGACAAGCAACATGTTATTAGCAACAGGAAAATAAATGGATAACCATTAGTAAGAGACAGGAAACGAGAATAATGTGTCTGGGCAAAACAGGGAAACTATTAAGTTGTCGCTGCTCGCCCTATCAACTGTAACGTAGTCAAGACGGATTTACGAGTAAATGCACACGTATTGAAATGTTGGACTGAAATAGAAGAATACCGATGCATTGTACACTCCCAACTTTGTTTTTTATAGATCAGGTGGCACTAATTGGGGACGGTATTGTAGGAGAGGCATAATAATTATTTAATGATTTCTACATTTAATAATGATAGAAGGGAGAGATGAAAATTCATTCTATAATAAAGTTAATAAAAGTTGCATCTCTTCTTGACTTTTTAAATACTTGGCTAAATTCAAATTTATTGCGTTGAAATGTTTCATTTACAATAATTATTATTACTATAGAATCAAACGCATATATACATATTTGTACGCCTAAAAACGTTAAAATTGAGAAACAGTGAATATCAAACCCAAAAATTACAAATTAACATGATCAATGGTGAAAGTAAAGTTGTATTGAATTTGAAAGATCAAAGAGAAACTATTTTTTTTTTCGTGCAAAGAAAACGAAAAACCTTTTAGTAAGGATAGTGGCCCTAGTCTATAAAAAAATGGTACTAAGATATAGCTACAGCATACTTCAAATTGGAGCATAGTAATATTTGCACCACTGCACAGACGGCTTTCGGTTACAGAGACTTTCTACCAGCAAAGATACAAACAGCGTTTTAGATTTTATTCATCAACCATTAGTTCTTATAACACTAAAACCCACCTCGGCTTAATTTTATAATTGGATGCAAAAGGTTTTAACAAATTATTCTGGAGGCGAAACATTTACACGTCATCGATAGTTGCATGCAAACAAACCCTTTCATCTTCTAAATGTTTTTTAACGACCATCTCACGTGCAGTTGAAAACTTCGGGAGTAATGACCAATTTTCGAAATTTATTGTCGACGGGTCAAACATTGAAACGTCTATCCTAATCATTGCTCTCAATCACGCAAATTACGACATCATGCATCTTTAATAATTTACATGCGTGACTAATGCTTCCATGATATTTCATATGTACCCAAAATATATTTTGAATATTACGAGTATAACAGTTAAAGAGCAGTTACACATGCCCGATAGATGAAATGAGTACAACATTCTATTGATAAATTAGATACGTTGGAACTTTTAACGAAAGAGATAACATTCGAATTGGATATTTTTAATTTCCCCATACACAAGTACAATGAAACACAAATTATTGTCAATACGCCCATCAATGGAGACGCTGGCACAATGCATTGCGTGTGCAATACAATTATTATATCTTAGATGTAGCACAGGCAGACGCCTGTAATGCCACGGGTAAATCATAGGTTGCCTCATTCTGAAATCGAGCCTTTCGCGTCAGTGTATTATGTTATATCATAACACATTTGTATGTCTTCAGTTAAGAGTAATTAACAACTAATATGCAAAAATTGAGTATAATCTAGAATGTTAACAATTAAATGAGGTAAAGTTTTCTTTAAAAAAAAATGATACACAGTGTATTGAAAGCACGTATAACAAAATAATGGTAAACAAAAACAAAAACATAACTAGAGCTTAGTGAACACCACACGAAGTTAAACAATAAACACGCACTTGAAACTTGATTAATGACAGTTGATTGTTTGTTTACAATCGTCTAAGAGCCGGTAACCTTAGCTGTATTTGGACATGATAATGAGGTTATCGCGTACATTGACCATTAAAATAGTTTTCCTACAAATATCCGACTCGTCTTATTACTTTATTAGCTATAAACAAAAACCGATGTGACTAAGTTTACAGTTACGTACTAATACCGTTTAAGTAGTATTTTGTGGAACGTAGGGCCTGTGAAAAGCTAGGTAATAAACACTAAAATTCACAGTAGTAGACATATATACTGTAATCATAAACTTGAAATGGTGTCAAGACAAGACGCATACGGTAGGGAAGATTCTAAGCGTCGTTAGAACAATTGTTTATACATATGACCACATAGGTCTTTTTCTTTTCTAAAAACTTCCGAGGTCTTTTAAGCGTTTTATTAAAACTTGTAGCCTTTTAAGGAGAAAATGAGTAACTCGTTTATTGATTGTCCTAAATCTAATCGTTATACTAATATCGACACTGATTCACAGCAATCTTAAGAAGTCTTATCATTTATCAGCGGTTGACACAACAGCTAAGACTGTCCCGTAAGCCTGGTACACTGCACAAACAAGGTTGGCCAAGAAAGAAATCGCTGCCAGAGACCAGCGCCGACAAAAACTGACCTGGTCCGGATGCCAAGCGACTGCAACGCGTAACGGTAACCTTAGATTATGTTTGTAAAAATCACACTTTCTTCGGGCAACAACGCTGTTTTCATTTAGGTGTTAACAATTATGAAAACATCATTTTACAATTTGACTCGACTATAGAAGTACAAACTATGTACTACATCATTATATGTTCTTTCTGTATTTAAATATTGTTTTCAATAAATTGTATAGAATTAAGTAAAATACAAACATTGCAATTAAAAAAAAACATTATGTCACACAATTACACCCGACGCGTCCGTTAAGACTTCAATCGTCTCTTTACCTTTCGAAAATTCTATGGAGATCTTTCATTTATTCATAATCACAATACTAGACTAGTTTCAATTAAGAGAATTCAGTAAATGCTTATAGAACTACGGAAATAATTAGACCGTTGTGAGTGCGGAAAGCCGGACACGCCGAAATACGGACATGACCGAACTTTCAACAACGTACAATAGCTTCAATGTCATTACTTCAACAATTAACATATAAATAACACAATAACATGGGAAGTTGTAATAACGATTAAATACGAAATGGCAACGTAAGAACTATTAAACTAATAACATACATGTAGTGAACAGCCATGATCCGGTAGTCCATATTTATCAACGGCTGTAAACATTTTTATATAACAATAAATAAAAATTTTGTATTAGGTTTTGTATTGCTATAGACATAATTATTTAGTAAGGAAATTATTTTTTACGAGTTAATCATACTAATAGAAATTGTATAATCAACTTCCTGTATAATTAAATGCAGATTTTAACTTCCCAATAAACTATTCGAATCATATACATCGTTCTCTATGAATAATGGACAGTAGGTCAATATAAATCAATTGTTCTTAATTCTTTAAATATTGCGTTATGTTAAACACGAAATGTAACCTACCAAATGACAGCAAAATAACTATAATAGAAAGTGTATAAAGTACCAATTATGATTTCAAGTACAAGGGAGAGCCCCGAAATATCTGCACCATAAAACTATCAGGACTCCCGGAAAACAACTATGCATAGAGCTGCAAACACTGACACCTTCTGTATTGTACGTAAATTTCTTCTAGATGACTCCTCGAACCCAACATTAACATATGGTCAGATTCACTTGGTAGCAGGTATAATCCCCGAAATATAAGTTAAGAGAAAACCTTTTGAGCTTTAAAAAATAATAAAATGTTTATTTATAAACAATAATGTATAAAGTTGATACTACAACGTACACAATAAAACAACGCAATATTAGCTGCCGTATTTATTCGTAACTGTGTAACAGCAGCTTAACAGCCTACCATCTCACATACATCAGCAAAAGTTTTATGTGTGAGGGTACAATGTAAATTATTCTACAACGTGAAAGTTATTAAATAATACGGATATAAAGGTGTAATGTCATCGCTAAGGTCGATGTATCAAACGGAGTAACAGAAAATAATAATTAAAAGTTTTTGTTGTAGGATTACAGAAAGAAAGATTTGTCTAAAACATTAAATAGTTACTTTGTTACGCTCTGTTAACACATATTCCCAATGAAAGAATGTTATGTGCATGTACTAGTTTTTGCATCTTTTCATCTATTCGGACTGATAAATCATGTAATCAAAAGTTAACTTAAAAAAAACACAAAAATTAATTTGCTTATTTCCGCTTTGTTTTATCGCAAATACTGCCCAATCTCGGCAGGTCAAATCTGTAGCATCTGAGGATATCACGTGTATTGGGGGGAGGCGAGATTGTATTTTAATCGTAGTATTTGCGATTAAATAAGGCGGAAATGAGCAAATTAATTTTTGTTTTATTAAACTATGTAATAGTTATTATGCCTCTCTATTTCATGCCTACCATCCATCTGCAGTACACAACCCCTAAATGGACGTATGATTACCACCCGTGGTTCAGCTTGGGAACTTGTTAAGATTATAAGAGTAATTGAATAGTAAATCAAAACACATGATGTGTCTTGATGATAGACATCCTTTGGCCTTGAGGATGTTTAACCTATCATGAAGATAATATTTATATTATTGAGTACAGTGTTATTTCGGGATTGACATAAACAGAAATTCGGGGAAAAGGGATGTTATTATAAATGACGCGCATAGAAAATAAAACAAATATAATCAAGACCGTGTACTCTTTTTTTTTCGGCAATGAGCTTACGCTTCACCTCAATTTCCGATGATTTTGAGTAATAATAAAGCCCTAGATAGCGAAACGTGCTCGCCTATGATACTCCGACTCTCATGTGTATGAAATTAAATAATTCAAAAAAATACTCAAAATGGAAGCATTGAACATATTACTATACCTATGTTTGTGACAATTACCCATTTACAGCATTTATTAAATGTTACGCGACAGCAGCAACGACGGATGGTACTATAAAACGTATGCATATCAAAGCTAATTTTACCTTCACAATATTCTAAGTTTAAAACGAAATTCTCAGAACACAACTCATACAAGATAAACTCAACTGAATAATATAAATTCGTTTTAAATAAGGATAATAAATTGGTACGGCTTTGAAATTGTATAGGGGTGCGATAAACGAATGAAATAACGATGTAGTTAACGAAATTTTTGTAGCGCTCTTAGCTTCCTACAAAGCCTTTATGTATCTTAAGCCTTAAAATTTATGCCTTCCTTATTTACTTTATTTAGAATTCAAATAAGTGATGACATTAGAATCAAAAATAACTAAAAATTCATTTCATTAATATAGTTGTTACTAGTTTAATATTTTTTCGTTAAATTGGAAAATAAAACAGCACCTCATTCTGACAGAGAGCTTGTGAACGCATTGAAATATCGAAATTATTTGAAAATTACTCTCACATTAGCGACGTCATTATGATACGAGATATTTACTAACGAAAGTACAATAGGTAGTTATACGAGGATAGCTTAAACAATAGAAGTACTGGAACAGGCGTAGGGAACACTCAACCTTTATACTTTATACAAGAATTATATTCATCAAGATTGCCTTTTTAATACTTTTACACTTCATTTGTAGGTAAATTCTCGTAACTCTTCACGTTAATATCTTTATGGTCCTATTTAAAAGCTGCTCGCATGATGAATTTTACAATATAATTGGCGTTGTTAAGCTAACGTTTCACTTAATAGCACTCGAAAGAATCGTTTGAGGCTAGTGGCGAGTTGGCTGCGGCTGCCGTTCCACTTCCAAAGTAATTAATTAAAAAAAACAAGAAGCAGGAATGCGTAAATGAGATGAATAATTCGTTGACGCGTTAGGAACAGCATGCAATAAAGTGTTCTACGGGAATTAAACATAAACGAAGCTTTATTGAGTTTATACTGCAGTGTAATAAAAAAATAATGTTACATCCTCTAATATTATGTCTCGTAAAGACAGAAGAGTCCGTCAACGATTATAACTATTTAAATGGCGAAAAGTGAGAAATTATTTGCATATTTCAAAGTATTATAAAAAGCCTAAAATAATTAAATTATATATAAAAACGGAATACAGTAAGAATAAAGCGTACCAGTTTTATTTAGACTGTTATAAATTTTAAATTTGCATTACAGAGGAGAATTGTCTACTTCTGTACTGACTGATGTGTTGAAATGTCATCGAGGTAAGGTCTTTGCTATATACAAAACAAAAATACAAAAAGTACATACCCACTTTACCTCCAAAACAATACACTTCCCAATTTTATATTTTATTGCAATATTAAAAAATATATATGACACACTTACCTAATACTCTGTATCATCATGAAAAAACGTAGAATGGAGACCAATACGACTGTAATGATGATGGTTTGATGGCCTACTTAAATTTATAATTGAATTAATAAATATATCAATTTCTTATTAATGATCGTGTTTTGTACTTATGTTTTACTTAAGAGCACTTTTTATATCACTTATAATAATTCGATAGTTCGTCTGTGAAACGAAGTTTGTGTCCTTTCGGAATACGACCTTGGTTCTTTAAGAAAACATGCAAAAAAAAATTGTTAATAAAAACGTGCGAAACAAATGCATTCTGAATTAAATAACGGAAATTTGAAACAGACTTGAACAATTAAAAACATATACGGATGTATTAATACCTCACGAAGAAATTGGGTTTCAAAAAGAGGAGCATGAGCCCATTCCGTATCTTTTTAACCTTAACAAGACTGATGACCATAGTAAAAATCAAAAGATTATTCCTCATTAATTGTATAATGGCAAAATTAAACTTAACTGACAAAACACTTTTTTCAAGATAACTTCGAGAAAACGTTACAACATGCTATTAGCACTTGTACA
Organism: Pharmacophagus antenor; assembly: GCA_018245475.1. Lineage (NCBI taxonomy): Eukaryota > Metazoa > Arthropoda > Insecta > Lepidoptera > Papilionidae > Pharmacophagus > Pharmacophagus antenor. The sequence continues at coordinate 40,828 of DWQX01000162.1, read as the reverse complement.
ATTTTTAGCACGCATGATTCATGAAAGCTGCTACATAATAAGCGGTTATTTTAATTAACGACTGGGCAGCTGCTGGTCCGCAGTTAGCATTGTTATTGTTGAGTTCTGAACGTTAATCATACATAAAGTTGATTATTTCATATCATTACTCAACAATGTTGTGAGAGCTTGGACAACCTCAATTTTCGCTTTCTTTCATGGAAGGTATAAATTTACATATAAAAAGTAATAAAGTATTATCACTCATTCATTACTAAAATATATGATTTACCTAAACGTCTGTTATACCTTGAAAATATTAGGGGTTCACAAAAACAAATTATTGAAAATCAATTGGGCAATTTCAAATTCGATTGTGATTTTCAGTTAGATAAGAGAATTCAAGCGCGCGATAGCAAAAAAATACAGCGATGAAGTCACGTTTGAGGAGCTAAACGGAGCGTGCAACAAGTGGCAAGAAAACGGACAAATTCACGAAAGAATTAAGTTAACAAGAGCGCGAGAGACGAGAACTATAAAGATTTTGTGATATTATACATTACGAGCAATTATAAAAAAACTACGCCAAGTGGCATTAATAAGATGCTTTCTTCCACTTGCAAGTTTTAATGGGTTGCATTATTGTGAAAAGCTTTAAGGAAATTAATATACCATTGCCGTTACAATAAATATTGGTACATGAGTAAATCTAATCAATAATTGTTAGACGCAAAGTAAGCGCAAGATTCGATTGACCTCGAAATTGAAAGTCTGTGAGTTTTGTGAGCCACATTGATATTGTACGATAGGGTCAAGGTAAATCAGTCTAGCTTTCGGGTACGTGTATCACTTTTTTATCAATTGTGATGAGTTTGTGATCATAATCTAAGTAAAATACGACTGCCATGACGTCACCAAATTAAGACCAGACAGAGTAACATGCAGATAGTACACAAGAAAGGCGCCCGCATAAAAGACGCAGGACAACCAAGAACGAACAAACCGCACGAGCAAACTGGTTTCGGTGCACTATTATTATTAAGGGCTCGTGCCAATATACGGGGCGTGTACCAAGAGATTACAAAGCACAAAAGTAGAGTTAAAAAGAAACCTTTAATTGAAATATATACCGAAAAGACACAATGCAACGCCAAAACAAATAAAAATCACACACAGTCACTTTTCTTCGACATTCAGTTGTTTGTTGCTGTAAATCCATGCATAGACTAGCACATCCATAAATAAGGCACTACGTTAATCATAAAATTATGTAAAAGAACAGTATTCAAAAACTAAATAAATTCACGAATTGAGCGTAACAGATTGTCTGCTTAAGTCGACCATGCGCGATGCCGGCGACTTGCAAACTGTTCCGTTTCAATTCGAAATGAGCATCAAAGGCCACGCGGGCGCCCTACCTCATCCATCTCCCTCACTTTCAGTGACGGTGTGGTGTTAGAAAGAGACAGGTAAACTCGCGCGTTGTTGATGCCTTATCGAAGGATAAAAAGTTACAACAGTGTAGTTTCCAAGCATCAGCCGAAAAGGAATAATAACTTATTTGTGCACTTTCTTTTTTAGTTTTTGTCAAAAATTTTAGACTTTTATGTCGGTAAATTTGTACACTGTTATTATTTTTATAAACATAATATCGGTTTAGAAAATGCGTATGCAGAAATAATCCCAAGTCGTCATGAGTAAGAAATTATTTTACATCAGAATAGATAATGTTAAAATTTACGATATACATCAGTGAAGTACTTAACTTAGACTTATGTATAGGTGCTAAAAAGTGTTTTACTACCATACACAGTAAACAATATTTATGACATCAGTGGCCGAAGTAAACATATTTAATCATAAAGAATGTTACTTACAACTAACATAATTTTAGGTTCTAACAGAAATTATTGTTGAAAATGCTACCTACAGATTTTTACAGAATTAGAAAAGATTTTTATTTATTGTTAGATAATTATGATATCTATAACAGTTTTGTTTCAATTTCTATAAAAAAAAAAGTGTAGAAATGGCAGTAGGTTGATATTAAAATAAAAATTTTTAGGAAAAGTTTGGCGAAAAATTCATAAGAATCTCTACTACAACAACACTATTTTAAACAAGCCATTTAAAAGGCTATTGAAGAGTACAAATTAATATAATCTAAGAATAAAACTGTCTTTAATCTATTAAAACTAGAAAACAAAGATATAAAATATTTTACTCGAACAAAATACGTGTTGCAACGAGTTAATATACTTAACGTGCAAAAGGTTTCACAACACGCCCTCATACAATTAACGCTTGCCCATCCGCAGACTTAACCGACTGACCTAAATTTCGACCGCTATCTAAAAAGATCTCATGTAGATCATATCACGAATCATGCACGACACCTACTACTTAGAAGTTTAAACATCATTAACTACAGCAATATTTCATACAATTAGTTTAAAAAAGATAAAGAAACTTAAAAACGCTAGTAACTTTTACTATTAAAGTATTCATATATTTTTAATTTACACTAGTTGATAACTCAAAAGAGGTCACATTATCACAACATACATGCCATAAGCAACAAGATATTTCCAAAAATTATTGCCTACCAAATCCTAACATCTATCAAATTAACCTAGTAACTCATAACCTATTGCAATTTTTTGAACAAATTGATAAAAAAGTAGGTCAAAAAGAATTTTAAATTCATTTCGAAGAGAACAGAAGTAGTCCCGCATGACTGGACGTTACTCAATTAGAGGAAAGTGATAAATTCTAACAGTGGGTGTTGAGTTACACAATAGTTCCCTTTTGTTTTACTTATTGCGCGATTATCTTACGAAATTTTAAAAGGTTGTCAGTACCTACTATGAGCGATAATTTCGTCTTATGTCGTGTAAATAATACGTACATAATTCAAAGTAAATATGTTACGTAGAAATACATTCCGAGAATTTATTAGTTTTGTTATAAAATCCAACTAATATAATAAACATATTACATGCCAAGAAAATAAAAAAAAAGTGCTTGAAATAATGACCGACCTGGTCGCGTTGTAACGCACAATTGTTCCCAGAAGCACTACTTGTGGAAATAGAAGTGAGTGTTGGTGTCGTAATTGGTAATATTCTGATGCGTATGCACTTTCACCAATAACATGACAGATGTAGGAAGCGAAAATAATAGCGACAACGTAGTATATGAATGTCATTCGTATTGCGGAAATAAAACCAAAAAACTATCGTGAATATATGTAAAAGTATTATTATGTAATCAGTTCAATTGGAACGAAGCGAATACATAAATTTTAAGAAAATCTATTAAGAACCATAAACGCTACATTCCATCGTCATCACCCGGATGATTGCTATTCTTTCTGTGCATTTTAACTTTATACTACTCACTACTTTGTCGAATAAGTTGTTACAGGCGTGCGACTTGGGGATCATCAAGAAAAAATCTTAAAAGTCACCTACGTAGCTGCGTCTCCCCGAATGTTGCCACTGTCTATTGGCGATCATGATCAATTTCCACGACATAAATTGCTTACTTTACGTATAATAAATACTACTTGATTACTTTTAATCATATTGTCTATTGATAATATTATATAAATGTATTGTATGTTACTATAAATAAGAACATTTGCTAACATTTTAACAAATAATGTAAGTTCAGTCGTATTAAAGTCGACGGTATGTTTTCAAGTCCAGAACTATTACCGATAATTTATTTTTATACGTCTAAGTTTTAGGATAAGAAATACTTGGTAGTAAGTGATATGAATGCCAACAACAATAAAATGCTAATGCTAATTTGATTACACATCATAGTATTGCAATCAAGCAAAAAGAAAAGGTTGTCATCTTAATATTGCAACCAAGTAAAAAGTTCAATTTATCCCAAACAGAGATAGAGTGCCCTTCAAAACGATACCCTGTGATGATTGCATACTACTGCATCGCGAGAGAAATAGGATTTGCAGTAATTCGCTATCTGCAGTCTCATGTGCGTTGCCGCTATAAATATTTTCTTACGAACTCAACTACATTTGATAACTAATACTAACGAGAATTCATTCAATGGATCAATACCGTTGAAGATGCATCATGGTATTACAAATTATTACGGTAAACAGGAACAAAATTTTTTGTATATATTTTGAAGTGTCCGTAAATAACAGCTCTTAGGTTCCGGTTGGCGAAGTGGCCAATTCAATGACATTGAATTTAGGAAAAATTTACCTTTAATTATCTATTTGCAAAGTGTTACTTTATTTAAGTGTTTTATTACACAAGAGTACTTTACACACTTACGTACATACGCAAATTGAAACTTCATAGAGAGATCGTTAACTGGATTCAACGGAACATTCAAAGAGATAAGCTTTCTGGTAACGCGAGCAAAACATCAGAAGTACAAGAGATTGATGCCTTTAAACAAATCTGGATCGCGACATACAATAGCATGGACTCACGAAAGATGGTACCAACTTTCACTTGGCCCTACGGACCGTAACCATTAGGGGCATTTCTCTTTTTAACTTACAGCAAATTGTGGGTCGCTAATACCGCTTGAGGGAAGGCGTTCAGATAAAAAATTTCATCTAATTACATAGGTTGCCTCATACACACAAAATTAAATAAAAATAATGAAGTTACAAATACGGAGAACCTTCTCCAACAGCTAGTTACAATTTTTTATGAATTGAAAGTCATGTTATGTGAATTTATTTAAAACCTCTCCCTTTTCGTAAGCATTTAAAGAACCTTTGTTAGTAGAAGGTTCGTGCATTTCAAAAACAAGGAATCCTACATACAAGTAAACAGCTATAGTACCTCGACAAAGTATTGCATTTAAATATATTCTAGTAGCATTGAAAGATAATAATATCAATAATTCTTACATAAATCATATTACGTAAAATTGTTTAATAATTTGTAGATAGACGATAAACGTGTCTGCAAAAGAGAAAATCAAAATCGCAAAGCCGATAGCGAATGATTGATACCCATTAATTCACGTAATAAATTTCATTAGTGTGGAGCAAGTTCGTTTTCATCAGTCAACAAGAGTCGAGGCAGAGATAAATAGTTTGGTGTAAACCTTTCGCACGAGACACGAGGATCAAGAGGCGTTTGACTCCCGAGACCTTTCACCTTCAACTGATGGACTTTGTTTGTAGGTTTACAAAAATATATTGCAAGAATAGAAACGAGTACGATAATTGTATTAAAATGACTCTTATGTATATAAGTATTATAATAAAATGTTATTACCTATAAAGATTTCATTTGTTAATGTTCACTTCTCAAATATTTCAATTATCTAATGAAAAGAACCAGGCAGTAGCGGTAGCGCCATACGAATATAAAAAAACCTGTCTTAAACTATTTAAACAACAATGTACAGTAAAATTAATAAATTATGGTACAAAGTTTTAATGACAAAAATGGTAATGGAAAATATTTACATGATGTGATGATGTTTTATCATGCGTATTTAAGGGTTTGACCTTGCCTGACAGGGATGATATTTGTTAACCAGATACTTATTGTAATCTCAGTATTTAATTGAAAGAGTGGGTGCTCCTGACGATTAAATATAGTTCACCTTTTATATCAAAATAGAAAATGTGCTAATTACACAACACGATCTACTTGCGTTTAACAAAAAAATAACTACCGTGCAACATTGGGCTGATTCTTGTCGGAGTCGATAGAGATCCGACGCGAAAGCTCTTTGTGTTTATAAAACAAAACCTAGAGTTACGTAAGTAAATGGGGTGAACTGAATTAACGCTGATTAGGTAATCTCGGCATCTATTCATTATGAGATCATTGAGTGATATTTTACGTAACTCAATAGAATATGCATTCTGCTATCAAACAATATCAGATTAAACGTTTAAAAGGTTCGTGTGATACCGCATTAATCAATGGCTACGTAACATTTTAGACAATAGTTTTAGGAGCGAATTCGATTTCGCTAATTATTGTAAAAATATTATTCAATATCGAGATGTTAGATTTGATGCGGTTAAAATTAAAATTCATAAATATTTGATTTTTTCCCTTATACTAAACTATAAAATCCTAGAGAAAACACGAATTTAATTAAACGTTAATTTTATGTTTAATTTATATCTAATTTTGCAGACACGTGGTGCAACCATGATGACGAAGGTAAAAACGAAATAAACTATAACCCACATTATATTATACACTATCTAATTTGATATATTAAATAATATTAAATCTACGAAAGCACAATATGAATATTTGATAACTAAACTGAACTGAATCGGTACGCCCAGTGATAACGATGATTATAGTGCGCTTGTGGGTGCAACTATCCTTCCTAGCGAAACGAGCTTTATCTGTTCATTTGTATCTAGTTACAATTACTCTACGCTTCCCGGTTTCTGACGCGTTGCGTGCACTTCCGTGCGTTGTGGTGTTGTGGCGTTGCGACGTTGCTGGATGCTTCCACAATGCATCGTGTGCGAACTTTCTAGTTCGTTCTTGAAAACATTACATATACCTTGATTTATAGGCCGTTTAAGTATAAATTCTAATGTACTTTGTAATTTAAAAATAATAAGATTATAGCTAATAAATGTACCACCACTCGGTATTTTTATTTTTAATAAATAACTGTTATTTGTTGATAATGGGCTAACACTAGTATTTTACATGGTGGTAAGTGATTATTAAGCGTAGACGGTACTTTTAAAATACAGCTAAAATTATGGCAAGCACTGTAAGAAATTCAATAAAAAAGGTAGGCTAGAAGGAACAATAGTTACAAAACATCAAACAAAACAACACACAAAGGTAAGTCACATAAATTTATTTCCGTGATGGGCGAGCGCATCGGTCGCTGTTGCAAGACCGCCAACGCGACCCGCCCACTGCGATCGCGTACTTGCGAGCACAGAACTACGAAACCCCTTAAAGCCGATATTTCGAGACCGCTTTACCTGATGCCTCATATCCTGTTACTGAATTAGACGACAGGTCGTCGTCGTCGCGGTTGCAGTCGGAAATGAGTATTCCAAGAGTTTTACGTCGAGCCGTGGATTTCTTAGATTCAAGCTTTCGGTACCGTTTTAAAATTTCGCCTTATAATTGGTGCTTTATGATAACAAATGAATTTGATAACACTTTCACTTAACATTAAGTGGTATTCTGTGTAAACAGTAAGTTTATTATACTCACTAAAAATAAAAAAAAATACTTTTTAGTCACTATAAAATTAGAGATAAATATTAAAAATGTTATAAACCCAATCATATGATTTGCGTTGCAGGTTGCTATAAAAACTTTCGCTTTGATAAAGGCAGTGAACCCCTCGTGGATAAAAAAAAGTTATTACCTATTCATGGTAAATAGTTTCGCACTAAGTAACAACCAATGTCGATTTGATTTGAGCAGGTAAATTTAACAACAGAAGATTGTAGTAAGAATGAAAAACAATAGAATTGGGTAAACTGACGAAAACTGTTTAAGCCTTTATACCTTTGTAAGTTTATTATGTATCAACAATAGTTGGGAACATTTTTAGTTTAAATGTTTTACTTTTAACCGCGCCATAATATTTTAAATCAATTAAGATGTTAAATTACTGAAATTTATATAGGCTTAAGAAAATTTTATAACATAAACGGTTTTATTCGAAGAAGCAATGATATACTCGTAAGTAAATTAGTATTTGAAAATTAAATATCTTGTACTTGAATAATTTTTGCACTAATAACATTTCTGTAAATTTCACGGCTGTATTCTTTAATTATCACATAAGATACTACTGTGGTTGTTCATGAAAAATTTCTATAAGTACAATTTAAAGGTGCAAGATAAAATATTTTAAAATAATGTTAAATGGTTACCTCAACGTAAAAAAAAATGTTTATATAATACTTTTAAACCTATTTTATTATATGTTGTATTTTTAATTTTAATTCAATTAGTTTGATAAGAATTTAACTTAATCACTAATAATAATTTATACGAACATGCCTGTTCAATAAGGCACATAAACATCGTGAAAATCGTGAAAGGCACGAGAAACAACGTCAAGTTACATAAACAACAGATATTACAAACCGATCTTCGCACCGATAAATACATAGGACCTTTGACTGCCGTGGGCGTGCCGCCCAAAGCGCGGGCCACCTTTCACACATGTCTGTAACAGTTTTACTGTTGAACGTAAAATCATTCAATCGTAGCCGATCGATTCGGTATCATGGAGTGATGGCAGTTGAAGGAGGGGTCGACAGCCCCAAAGTTTTTTCTAATAAAAAAGAAAATAATTTGTCTCCAAACGGTTACACCGGTGCTCACTTTGAAAGTGTACAAAGTACTTTAATTATTACAGTGGATCGTTTTATTTAAACATAATATCAATAAGGAAACATAGTATACGCCCGATGTGACGCCTTTAAAATACTAAAATTATAAAGTAATATGCCTTTAATATTTCCACACATCAATCACAGTATACACAAATCAGAGTATAATACTAAAAGCATGAAGTCTGCATTTTGGATTAGTTGATTTTTTTTCCATGCACTATCAATTTTCGATATTTAAAGAATAAAGTTATAGTAATGTTGATAGATGAACATTGTTATCTTTTACAATATGCCGTAATCTTCAAGAGCATAAGCACATAATATACGCATACTTTAAGATAGCAGCTCAAGTCTCCATCGTCAGTTTCTTTAACACTAGTTTATACGCAATACAAAAACGCAACAATGTTCAATAAAAAGCTTTATTAACTTATTTATATCCAAATTCTACAATACCTTTGGAGATACGTAATTTTACAAAATAAAAATACTCATGTTCCACAGACATTTTAAAATGAACAAAATTGGGGTGTTTTAACTAAGAAGAATATACAACGATACAAAGACAAAAAATATAAATAATTTTGCTATTATTTACAAGGTGGGACTACAATAGTTCCACTGTGCGATATTACGCATCAAAAAGGTGGGTCATTTTTAATACCACCATGCTTCAGAGTAAATGAAACTTTATTTCATAATTATTACTTAAAATGAAAAAACGGGTGTTCTCTGATGCATCAAATTACTACGGCCTAAAAATGAAACCATAAAAAAATATATCCGTAAACCCAATGTTATTGCTCTTCGTAAATAATTTTCAATGTAGTACTAATGCAGTCGTTGATCGTTCTTCGGCGGGTGAGGTTATTCGAATACATCACACGGTAGGTCACCTGACCTGAATCCAACAACCTCGCGGACGCACGCCGACGCCGGTTCTCCCTCACAACACCACCGCTATATCGATTCAGGACGCACTCGTCACGCAATATGGCGCGCATTTATACTACTAACTTTTTCAAAGCTCGATTAGCATAACAATTTAGGCAATTAAGAACTAAACAAGAATTTTATTTTTCATATTCCTCTGTTCTTTGACTGTTTGTATAATGACAAACGTATCGTAAGAAACGAAAGTATTTAGAAACTCAAACAGTTATTACAGGCGGAAACTAATTCTGAATGAAAATGTCGAATTAGTGAATATCAGAACTTGTAATGTAGTAAACCAGAATTCCCTATACAATGAATTATAAAATATTATATAAACAAAATTTTGAGTATACAATTACTGTCAACGTATGTATACAAATTACAATTTATATTGGTGAAAAAGGTAATGATTTTTTTTTTGAGAACTTCACGTAAGTATATCGTTTTGTATGCGAAATTATTTAAACTCCTTATTCAATAAAAATAACATCCTGTTGACACCTGAGCCTTAAAAATTTACCAGCATTGTTTTGTGTTAGATAACGTGCTCGAAGAGGAAACGGCCAAGATGATATCCGTTTTATTACTCTACACCCAATGTTATTGAGAACCGGTGAGAGTGACTCAAGTAAAAATAAACATTCATAAAAATAAAAAAAATTAGGCAACTACGTACGTATGAAAATAATTAGTCAATTTTGTTCCATGAGGTTGAGGTCTTCATTCTTTATATCCAAGACTAATCTCTGTATGCCCATGTGTTCGAACAGTGGACGCACTAGGAAAACCGATAAAGAAATTTATATAATATTTTAATCATATTCCTATAATGCACCGTTACTTATATTAATGAAAGGTAATTGTCAAAAGCATGTTGAAACTTACAAGACGTAAGATTATTAACAGTTAATTTATTCCACACAAACCTTCTATCGATTCAGTGTCGGCCCTTATGCCATAACAAACGATGGCGATCTCAATACATACCTAAAACAAAGAACAATCATTTCGACAATTTCACCGATACCATCTTGTAGTTACGTATTTGCGTAACTAACCAAAGGCTTTGGTACAAATCACGGTGTATGGTAAATAATAGACTACGATAAGTCGAACGAAATTCACTATAAAAATGAACAAACGTGTCGTTCAAAATATAATGAATCTTTTGCTTCTTAAATGCGAAACTGACCTGGATCACAACTGTTAAGTCTATGAATATCATATTGTGATTTTGAAATAATATTGCGATCAATCATGAAAAAAAAAATCGTTATTTCATAATTATGTAACATAACATTTTGAGTGATTTAATATTGTTTTTAATATACTTATGTAAGAGGTAATACTAATAAATTGAAAACATGATTTGTTGTCAATGTTTATTTATCGATAAAATTGCAATGCTAAATTTAATAAATCATCATTATACAACATAATAGTGTAGCAACTTGCATCTCGTAAGGAAACTATAAAGCAGACAGACATGCGGATCGTCATAAAGATAAAAAAAGGGTTTCGCCCGTAATTTTCACTCACTCACTTTCCTTAATGCTGTAATAACAGTTTCAGGGTGTCACGGCGGGGTACACACAGATCCGCCTTATCGATACGAGCACTGTTTCCGACATTTCACTTGATTGTCAGTTCAGTGCGGGGCACTTAGCGGGACGGCCTCGCGTACGTCATGTTCAAATCCGGGTCGGGGCGAGCTGTAACACGTCCTCTAGGGTTGACAGTAAATGAAACAATCGGCAGCGTTATTATCGTTTTAATATCATGATATGTATTTAGACTAAGATTTGTAGTTGCTTATATACCATAGGCTAGTATAGATACTTATGTTTATCTAGTAAAATAATCTAAATTATTTAGTATGCATAAATCCATATGAAAAAATTATGGAATTGTGCCACGTGGTAAAAGTACTAAAATATTTTTTATGAAAGCAAAACCATAGAATTCTAACATTGAAATTATTCCATTTTCTCATTCTAACTACAGAAATGTTTACAGAATAACCTTCGATATACTCTCTTCAGCAAAAAAGTCGCATAAATAGTAATCTTTCTTTAAACGAATTTCATTTTATTGCTTGATGGCAATAAAAAAAATAACCCAGCAGTTGATTCTTTACCAGCTATTACTAAAATGTTACAACTAACTCCAACCCTACATGCGACAAGTCGTCTCTCACAGTTGCTCGGTCATTTTGAATTATTATCACTAACAATATTTAGGAACGGATTACAACAGCATTATCATGTATTGGTTTCTCCTGTCACATTGTCGGAAGACGCCGCCTAGACACTGTTTTCTATAATGTGTCTATATTGTAATCTTTATTAATATTCATAGGTGAACATAACATTGTGTAATTTATAAAGTATAATTAAAATTTACTTTTATTAAATATTATTTTAATTTAAAACAGACTAGGCGTAAATAAAAATTTAAATTTGTCAAACTAGAAGGATTCTTCGAAAGCTGAACAGATCTTTTTAAAAAATTGCTTACATACTCACAATCAAATCACCTTGCATATAAAAAAAAAACAAATAATAATCGGTCCTACCATTTAGAACATATGATAATAACAAGGCAACTCTGTGGTACACTTATACACAGATACTTGTTATAAACTTGTATTAAAAATCCATATAGCCATTTAATTAACTAAATTATATTTATAACACGATTTTATCAGTCTGCATTAAAATTATTTTAATGCCTGTAGCCGTTGGTACATAAGACAGTTATACTATTGAACATGTAGCATGGCGCCCAGCCGATATTATTTGTGTAAAAGTAATAATTAAAAAAATAATATTTTAAATAATGCTTGTTACCTCATTGCAACTGAAAAATGTATGTTCAAAGATACATTTGACATGTAAGCGAAAAAAAGTAAGAACGTATCTGATATACCTATCATATACTATCTTAATAATTTTTATGATTTATTTTTTGAGGATACGTAGAGGTTTTAGAGCCAAATTTTATATTGATAGATAGGCGTGTAAACAGTACGTAAGTTAAATTGTGGCAAGCAACTGTAATTACGAGCGATGGCTGTCCTATATCCCAAAAGTCGAAAAGTCCGCCATATTCTATATAATCAATAATATACACAATAATTAATCACTTATAATCGGCATAAATTTTTCATAAGACCGATAAGGTATAAAAGAAAAAAATCATCATACAAATGAATTTTTAATATGTAGATGTATATTTATGAGTTGAAGCTTGCTCGACGGACACGTCACTGATTACGAGATGTATAAAGTAAATTCAAATAATATCAATTACTGTTATTACATATACAGTCTAACCAGAACGCAGATGGTTTACAAAATTATATACGAATTATGTCCCGTTTTTAGCATAGATTGGAGTGCTAACAATTGCATAAGCCTTGTCAGCGTATCGGACAGGGCACTGAAGAAATTTGTCCAGTCGTGCGGGTCGCGACAGTCGCAGGGTCGCGCACGCCGGCCCGCGAGCTCTACCTAGCCACGCGACGCGAGTCGTCACGACGAGGTGATAATCACGAGTCAATTTCAACCCCCGTCACTTTTTATGCAGCGCGATTGATGGGCTATTAACTTATCAGCGTTTGAACACTACAATTATTACCTTATTCCGCAAACATTATGTTATTACCATAAATAACCTGTGAAATGCAATATTTATATGGTGTATAAATAACAACACAGTAATATCTTATAACAAAACTTTTACATTTGTAGCCTAAGCTGTGTATTGTTTAGGTTACTAAGCACTTGAAATTACACAGCAAATTTTTATAAGGACAGAAAATTCAACAAACAGATATTGAAAGCATGCATAATGCCATTATTTAAAGTGGCTGCGATTTGTTAAATCTATCTACAATCAATAATGCACCAGGAAACTTGTCACTGGTATGGCTAGGAAATGACCCAGATTCAAAGTCGCCTATTGTCTCCCGTCAAAGCAATGAGACAATGTCACAAATTCGCAACAACGCAAGCAGTCGAAGGCGACAAGGGGTAAACCACGCTTAACCGCTGCACCATAAAGTTACCCGGCTATGACCTTAAATGAAAAATTGTGCGGTTTCACAAGACCGTACGTTATTTTAAATTATTATTACATTTTTCAATCAAAATGTATTAACTCTCTGTAGGTACGCTACGTTATTAATGTAGTTTTTTAAAAATGTACATAATTTATATATCCTCATATTTTTTTAAAGTTATCCAATTTTGAAAAAATATTCTTCTGTGTTGTAAAGAGTTGTGCTTTTAAAAATTTAAATATTCAACTCCTGAACGTAGGATATTATTAGTTTTGCAGATTAAAACATGATGAATCTTGAGGCTTTTCGCTATCGCAAAATTATTACAGTATGATTAATCTCGCTTCTAAACATTTACACTAAAAACATCAAAATCATGAAAACCATTTACTGAATTTAAACTAACGCAAATACATCTAAGCTGTAAAATTGCCAATATAATAATCCTAAATAAAAAAGGACTTTAAATTAATTAAATATATTAAAGAGAAAGAAGCACCAGAAGTAGTAGAAAGTTTTTACCAGTAATATTAGGTGTCGCTCAAGATTAGTCTACACTTGCAACATTTTCTTAAAGAGCACTTGATGACGAAATATACTAGGTCTCGTTAACTTATTAAATAATCGGGTCATAAGAAGGCACAACCTTTGTAACCATTACACAAAAAATATCGATAATAATTATTATTATAATAATGATTATAACCGCACACTACACATCGTCTTCGCTAAATCTATAATAAGCGACGTAATGGACGAGGAATCTCAGATGATGCTATAATTAGAAGTAACGAACTTAAACTAAACTACAAAATAAACATATTTCTTCACTATAAAAGTTGGATCGTGCCGTTTGAAAAGGAAACGATCGAAAGTAAATAGCAATTATACGCTAAGTCTATACTATAACATTATTACGTAGTGTAATAAACACGTTGATCATACCGAATGATGGAATAATTAACAGGGAAGTCAGTGCTGTATTGAATAACAAAGCCCTTCATTTACATTGCCGTATAATGAGTGTGATGTGAGTGAAAACCTGGGACACATTTCAATCGTAACTCGAGACAAATCGACACCGAATACTAGAATTAAAACATTTCTCTTTCCACCGTAAAACCAACTAGCGAATATCGGAACGGTGATCTATAATTGAAAACGTTCAACTCTGGCGAAATGACGGTTTATGATCAGGAGCGTGAAATGAGATAATGAATTTTAAATCGTTCTTATACGTAACACAACAAATGAGAACTAATATATATTTATATCCTCTAATAGGCAATTAGACTGGCAAATCACTTTCGAAATCAATTTGTTAGAATAAATTGTAACAATCATTTCACGAAGACAAAGAGACGAGGCGACAAGTTCTAAGTGTTTAAGTACTATTTTCGTTCAAAAACTTTAAATTATAAACAAAGGCAAATTATCTTAACGATTATATAATTTGTGTTCAAATATAGTTTAATAAATATCAATAAATAATAAATAAAAGCATCAAACAATTAGCAAAAGTTACACTAATAATTCCCTCTATTAATAGGAAATAAGATAAAATTACCAGTAACATAATTCAAAATACAGACAACAAAATAACTACTATTATGATAGTGAGATTCATGTAATAGTGCAGGTGTAAGTTGTAAGCGGTGCAATAGTAAATTTCATTTGATTAACTGTTTATAGCAGAATTATGAAATTGTCTGTCAAAAGTTCAACCAGCCCCGGGTTACTGTGTATTAGTAGCTAAATGTCTAAGTAGATTGATTAAATTTTAAGATAAATTTATTAATATCAACTGACAATTTTAAATAATGTTAAATTACATAACAAATTCTTAACATAAAATTTTACAGCACATTAAATTTATCTACAAGTGATTTATATAAGGATTTTGTAAAATTAAATATTTACAGAGATCACGAGAGGTTAGAGGTTTCTACATTTGTGAAACAAACGGATAAACGAAATAATAAAGCTTTAGAGCCTGAAGCCCAGATGGAAAACGTTTACACCGGAGCCAAGTGTGAAAGCGATGAGTCGAGGTCAACGGATAATGCGCGAGAAGCAAATAAAGGTTCAAATGAAATGCAAGCTGTTACACGACCCCCGATATGAATCGCGTCACAATCTCATTACCAAACACAATACGTATTTCAAATTCAAACAAAATAACACTATTTTTGTGGGTCATGCTATTTGCATTGTAAAAGTTTATAGTTATTTTAGTCAATTTGGTATTTTCAAATTTCTATCAGTTTAATCTACAGGAAATATAATTCTTCGCTCGCTTTAAACTTTTAACACACAGATATTTTTACTACTTAGCAAATCCGTATCTTATGTAATAGATAAAAAAATTCAACTATTTTTTGGGCAAAACTAATCGAATGGTAATTTAATTTTAAAATAATAAGAAGTATTATAAGATCTCATAAAATCATATTTTTGTGGATGATTGGTGTGTACACTAGTTAAATACTTTGCCCTTAAAAGTATGGCACAATATAGAAAGTTTTCTCCGACTGACCGGCCAATTTCATTTTGAAGGAAGCACTCGATGTTAATTTATTGTGGATTATGGACATAGTGATTTGTTTTTTAATTCAGCACAATTAAGTGTTTGATTTATAGGGGCACTGTTGCAAGTCGTTGATAATTAATTATTAATCTAGATGTAATACATACTCGTAATGTTAATTATTATTTTTTTGATTTTTACTTCGTTATATATAATTGTTTAGTATAATTCAAACTTCCTCATATACAATGTACAGTTGACAATATAATATTACCAGAAGCAAAAATATACTTATCGGTTGGTTTAGACAACAGCGGGGCAGAACGGGTGACATACGCGTGAGCTCATCAGACTGTAATGGCTGTGTGGTAACGGAAAATTGCCAACAAAATGACAGTCCGGCGAAATGAAAACAGGTCGACGATAGAAACGATCGTAGCAGCACATTGCCAACGAAGCCATAACAGAACAAAAAATAATCTCTAGTAATGTTTAAAACCAAAGTAATTAAAACCTATTTGAGGAAGTAGCAACCCTGTTATATTACTATTACATTATTTTGTGAATATTACTTTGTATAACAAGAATGATCCATCGATTGTTATAAAAAAAATTATTGTCAATGAAGTTAAAATATACATGATCATTCTGACTCTATTATCGGTTCCCACATTTAATCTTATTCTCACAGGAAGTTTATAATTACAAAGGAGCTTTCACCAAAAGCAAAAACTCTGTAAGCTTCATTGGAATGTTATGTCACTATGAACAGGTAGCAAATCGTTGCCGTAGATCAGAAGACTTCGACAGGAAGTTTACACAATAGTTTATACAGCGGATATTTAGATTAGAAAACGGTTTGACCTTGTACACTGTATATATGTGAGTAAATCAAATAGTAATAAACATACTACAAATATACACGGTACATAAGGTAGCAATTTCAGCAAGCATTAAAAAGAGAGTATCATTCTTAAAAAGGTCTAGAAATTAATAAAATTTACATTTGTAAAGAATGAGTGATGGCATACAGACTATTTATAAAACTGTTGATGCAGAAATCTAAGTTTTCATAAACAAAAATATTATCGAATAAACACCCATCAATTATTCGGTCGGGAAAGTTATTACCGGAGCTTTCCGGACCCCACGTGCCGCGGTCGCTTGCGCAACTCCACCGGTTGAGTTATGGTGCAGCTAATACGTGCTTCGATAGAGGCGAGAATACCTCGCACTACACTACCGTCTATCGTGACGATTTATTTATGCCGATATGAAACGCGCAGTTTAACACTAGCCTTATAGAGCGTAACAAAGATGCGCAATTAATTGAGGTATATAGAAACGGATCGAAGTCATAGAAATATAGGTTGATTTTGTGACAATTCTCAGAATTATATTTAATGAAAAGTAGGAGATGAAGAATTCAATGTCAAAATTAATATATATTCTTTCATGATTACATTCACTTTAATAAAGTAATTGTAAAATATAAATAAAAAACAACAACTTTTTGTCCAGTATTAGAAGTTTCGAATTTCTAATTTTTCAGTTTTTTCTTTTTTTTTTAATAATAAACAATAACCTTTTTGGCTCCCGCGTCCTGGTTATACTATCTGCACTCCTAACAAAACGGTAATAGCAGCTGAATAAATAATTCAATAGTCAATCGATATGGAATACGATATAAGCTTTATCGTCGTACCTTTTCGACTAACTCTGTTTATTATAAATCCAATACTATTGTTAACAGAATATATGGCTCACTTAACGTGTATTGGCTATGTATAGACATTAATAATTTCCTCGCATTTATATGTAATCTTTTGTTATAACAAAGACCAACGAAAATATAGAATGGAAATAACCGACATAAAAAAAGTATAAAGAAAACAATTTGTGATCTTCCAGAACAATAGTCACGCGATGGTGTAAAATATATAAAAGGGAAATGCCAAAACGTAATAGGGCTCGGGTGTGAAAAGCACGTGAAAGTTTAATTAATTTAATGCCAACTATTGTTTAAAGCAAGTAAACGCCCATTAGCGCGATAAGACCAAATGTGGACGTGTTGATGCTATCCGTGGTAATATGAACGATGAGTGTAAGAAAAAGACAAATTCAAACCAGCGCTGTTGTTAGTTAAGTGTTAAATTCCAAAATCAAAATAGCTACAGCAATATTGCGACTGTGAACGCAGGATTAACTAACCTGGTAATTATATTAGAATTCAAAAGCAATGTGGAGACAGAAACGAATCTCTACTAGATAAAGCTAAAGCAGAAAGGGAAGAACGTCTCATTATCATTTAATATTTTTTAATCTATATTATTATAAAGTATTTAGAAACATATAATGCTGAGCGACTTATTAACAAATGAATTAATTCGTTTTCAAACTTACAATCGTTAGTTATATATTACCTAAGACGTTAGGCCTAAAGACAAAAAGGGTAAATAAAAAGACTTCAATATGAAGCTTTCATTTTCACCTAGCCATGTGCTACACGTTTCTTTATTAATTCCAAATTTTTTTTTTGCGTTTCTTTTACTTTATATTTTATCATTGACATAAACATCCGTAGAAATCGAAAGGTATTGGTACAATCAAGTAATGAGGCGATATTAAAAGGAAATAATCGTACAGATTTTCTAGCAAAACTTCAAGTGAAAGCTTTACGATAGTTTGCGAAAACTGGTAAGTGTTCGAAAACGATTTAATGTCTGAACCAAGAACGTGTGATGGGTAGCGAGGTAACGCCTGACCCTTCGCCCTGCTGCCGGCGCGGGATGAAGATACCGCCTTATTTGCTGGTAATAGGGAATTAAAGTTTTAACAAAATTTATTACTATATCGATTTCATCTCCGACGGAAAATATTTATAGTACTACAAATGAATGGAAACAAATGTACGCGAAGAAAATCGGAAACTAATTAATATAATTGATAAACTTATTATTTTAGACATACCTCTATATCATCAATTTATTATACGTTTTGACAGCAAAATATAATAATATTTTTTTAATAAACAATATTTTTTTGATCAGATTAATAAGACAACCACCGTAACATGGAAACTTATAGGTACTTTTTAATATTACATGTATATAAATCTAGACATATTCTATTAGGTCGGGGAAAAAGTTTCTTCATATTTTATATAAAAATTCAAAAGATTTTTTTTATAAAGTTTATTTACACTTGACTAAAATATGTAGGTGCTATTTTGGTGGATAACTTTTGGCCATATTGTAGGTAGGAACGTGATCCCATTGCCTTAAAAATATTGAGTCTTCTGATCAAAAAACTACGACAAGTGATTTTGGCAGTCCTCTCGTAATAATAACTCGACACTGCCTAAGGAATTCTGCAGAGACCGAAACTGATGAAAATCTGAAGGTGCACGGTCGTGACTATACGGCGGATGCATTAACACATCCCAGCCAAATTTTCGTAATTTTTGTTTAGTGGCGAAAGATGTGTGGGATCTAGCGTTATCGTGGTGAAAAATCACATCCCTTTTTTATTAATTCCGGCCGCTTTCTCTCAAATTTTTGCTTTAATCAGTTGTTCGTGGTACTGTTCAGAATCCTTGGTCATCCCTGGCGAGAATAGCTCATAATTAATAATGCCCTTCCAATCCTCACACAGCATCAGCTTGTTGCGAGTTAACCCGGGTTTCGCCACATTCGGTGAAGCCAGACCGGCCTTAGACCACGATCTTTTTCGCACGTGTTTGTCGTACGTGATTCACTTTTCATCACGAGTTATCAGCTTCTTCAAAAATGGTTCGGTTTTATTATAACGTAATAAAGAATCACAAATGAGTACACGGTTCATTAGGTTTCTTTCAGAGAGCTTATGATGCACCCAAATATCGAGCTTTTTTTTATATCCAGTTTTTTTTTAAGTGCGCCAAAACCGTTTTGTGGTCGATTCTCAATTCTCCAGCTACATCGTAACTACTAATATGCCGATCTTGCTCCACTTTTTCAAAAATGGCATCAATTATGTCCGTAACAGGTCGTTTTTTTTAATAAAATTTAAAAAAATATATCAAATTTCTTCATTAGATTCACTCATTTTAACAATAAGAAAAACATGAAAATCACATATTTTCCTAATTTTAATTTGGAATTGTCTTCTTTAAAATTAAACTTTTTAATGATACCAAAACCAGCCAGATACAAATGGTACAAAAAAAAAAGAGATTTTATTACAAGTTCAAACGTATTATATGCGAAAAGACTTTTTCTCCAACCTATTACAATAACTATATTTACGTAATATAACTGTGGGTAGAGCAGATTTATTTACAACGGCGAGATAAGGGCCGAGGCTTTTCCCGCGCTATACCTTGCCTATGTTGCCAGAGGCTACGCAGGCGGGGTATTGTGGGGAAATTTTTGCTACATCACATTATCTCATGTTACGCGCTCGGCTTTCGACCGGCTTTCTAAATTTACAGGCAGATTACGGTAAAGACAGCTTCGAACATGGGTTATGACGGTCATATTCGATAAATTACTGATCATGAATTATAGCCACTTATTTAATTTTAATATTCGTAACTTTTATCACTAATAATACTTTTAACGTTTAATGTTTTTTTTTTCACCGAAGAGCTAGGATTCTTCCCCAAAATTTTGAGCTAAAAGTCGGAATAATGTCACTGGAGAGTCATACCTTCTTCATTATATGCGGCTTAAGTGTCTGTTTGTCGCCGATAGCTTATTGGATGATTGTGTAACTGTATTAGCTATTAGCCAAGGGGGTGAAGTTCAATTGCCTATGTACGTGTTGTTGAACAATTTGTAAACAATTTTATTAAATCTACGTTTGCTAACAAATATACGCATCAAGTGGTACATAGAGTATTAACGCATACTGTACAACGATAATAACACAACGGTTTAATTCACCTTATCCATTTCAGCAAGTAAACAAATCATTTGCCACTGATAGTTGGATAATACAAAGGCAACTCGGAACCCGCAGAGCGCGCGACAAATACGTTCCGCCCCACTTACTCAAACAACGAAGGCACAATTATAGATTATAAATGCGCTCGATTTATTTTCACGTAATAAATTTCTCGTGCGCGGGCGCAGCTATCGGCAGCCCTACGCTACCAGAGGGCGCGATAGTATCGCACGTCGTCGGCGCGGGAGAATTATTGTCCGTCGCTCGCCTATTCTTGCTAAGCGGGCATTACAAAGTATGCCTGAATTGCATCACCACAACTACTACAATAAATATATAAAATGAACTAGGAAACGATGACTTCAATTAGGTGGCAAATGATACGTAAGCTTAAGGCATTGTAGTTTTTTTTAACAGCACTCTTATATCAGATAATGTTAAGGCCTGATAATCTGGCTAAGCTCACTGGTTTGCGTTCAGCAGAAATTGAAAAAACCTACTACCATCCAGACTCTAAACTCACGTGAATAGCCCTTTGCCTTCCCGCCTTCTCTCATAGTATGGTAGTTTAAGAAACAGGACAAATAATTATACAAGGAATATTTAATCCGTAAATATTAAGAATATATTACTGTTACACTTGAAAACAGTTTGTAGTAGTACAAGTACTACGTAAGTAAACCTACCTATTTAGACAACAGTTACTTTATGTAGATATTCAATTAACTCGTCCGTTAATACAGATATGTAAAACTATTTACAATGTTCTTTTCGAACTATACCAATTATTGGATAATTTTGCGAAATTTTTGTTGACTTCGTTTACCACTTCAGTTTATTGTATTTATTATTATTGTCATTGTGGGAAAAGTTAATGTAAATATATTATTATAACTTACCAAAACGTATCAAACAACGTGGAATGAGATATCGCATAGATGTCTGCTATTGTTAAGAGCACATTATGGTTACTCTATTTTCAGTGTCGGTCTAAACAGCCGATCATTATCTACGCGCTACACATGCTCCTAGTCAATTCAGTGTACTACATCCCCACCTAGTCTCGGTCGAGTTCACGGTGGCTTTGATCGACTATAATGGCGTTATCTCACGCGCAAAAACACTTTGCGGCGAGATCATGGACGGATACGAACAAAAAACACCGTTATGCAGCCACTAGCATTTGAATAAATGGATAAGCTCTTTTCAAGAGAAGCTTAACATTTTCTTAAAAATATATATTGTTGTATACATAAAGTGCATTCTAAAATACTGACGATAAAAAATAAACATAAGTTATGTGAATATTGGAGTGTGATAAATTATAATTGTAGCACTAAACAATCCGGATTCAACCGAAGATTTATGCACAGACGAATGAAATATTGTTGACGTACCTATATTGTGTCGCATGTCTCAAATCAATTCCTTAGCATCTATACTTTAAAAATTCAAAGTCCTGACTGATTCACTCGCTGGCCTATATTATATCAACGCACAATCTAACCCACTGTCTTAGATACATGAAATTTGGAGGGTGTGTTCTTTGTGATGTGGTCTCTTAAAATTCCAATCCTGAGGGGGAAGTTGGGGGGAGGGTTAGATTTCCAACATACTTTGAAATCTCCGAGTTAATGTTAAATAAAAAAATTAAATAAATTAAAAATAGAGAGCGAGTAACGTCTAGTGAAAGCTTTGCAAAAAAAATTACCTCATGTATTTTTAATACGGAGACTACTGCCTGGAGAACATTTGATAACAGAATTGATACCACAAGCGATCATCCGATATCACATAAATCGCAGTCCGCGTAGCGATCCGCCCGCGGGAGCGAAAGCGGCTACCGGGCGAGGCCGCGCCATTACCCGCTCGTTAATCACTTAGCAGCGCTATCTGGCCCGTCTGTTCACCGACGCCCGACAACGCACCTAATTTTGACGCAGTAATTACCGTCCTGCTGTAGAACATCGATTAGAAATCGATACGCTGTGCCCGAGACATTTTCATTTGTTCGAGACAGTTTTATAATGTTTGGTTTCGACGATGAATAATTAGTTCGAGTTAATTTAGATGTAAACATCAGATTTAATGTTCAAACAGGATTTTTCGAAATATTCTTTTCTACAGTGTAGCTATTTACACCCATAATTTTTAGTGTTTGTGAAATAACCACTCTGCTCGCCAATTTGCCCTGGTGCTATATAAAGAACACGAAGTTTATTAGCGAAAAATGCAAATACGTCGTACTATTTTTATCAAACATTATCTTAACTTAGAGATATATTATATTAAAAACATAATACATGATTGCTGGTTGTAAACAAATTATCTCCTTACAAAATTACAATGCACAAGTTTACATAGTCAAGCGCCATCTGCTAGCGAACTACAAAGTCCATAGCGAAAAGACTTCTTTCGGTGTTCAAACTTATTCGCGTATAACTTTCGATGACCAGTCACAACTACACTTTAAGTTCGTCTATTTGTTACAACGAAATTAATGGTATATTGCAAAGGACTATAAAAATAATACCGCATAACATTTCCGATTTTAATTACATAATTTATTGCAAACTTTAATAGTACTTACTAAATAACTACGAAAGTTGTTGAAAATTTATCATTTATGAAGAAATTATATTTAAAGCTTAAGGCAAAATTATACCAGCTTCTAATAAAATCAATTAAAATGAAATTAAACTTACTTAATATTCTGCAATAATTTTACAAACTTAAAGCAACATATACATTTTAAAGTAGTATTTTTGCATGAATGTATACACAGAAGGATAATTATTCGAATAGAATAAAAAATATATCGTTTGGGTAATAGATTTAACAATCGAGACGATGATCTGTTAGTTTTTAGAGAAAAAATAACTTTGCATTTGGTAGAAAGTACAACATTTATACATTTTAAAACAATAAAGCCCGCTTTATACTTACGAGTAGATATCGGATTTTTTAAAGAATATTGCAAGAACTATTAACTTTGTGGTGATAAAAATATGTAAACAAACACTAAAATACTCCTACCAGGAAGTATTGGAACAAAATGGCGCAAGTCAAGAAATTACTGGGCTTGGCTTTGATGTACAATAAGCGAGTAAACTGCTACATTCCATATGTAGCCACGTAACTTGTTTACCTACACAGTCGACATGAGACAGTGTTATACGTATTTATAATCTACACTCTCAACATTTTTACTCTAATAGACTATAAATTCAGAATAAAGAAACAGTATACGAAGTTATTATTATATTCCAAAGCAATCTGTCTAAAGAAGTTTTCTTATGTCTGAATAGGGCATTCTTCCATTATTTTCATGCGCAATGGACTAGTGCTTGACCTCTATTTCGCATGATGTTAAGTGATAATGAGACCAATGATGATAACGCGCACTGGTACAGAATGTTCCGGCTCTCACATGTATAAACGTGGATACACAGCAATGTTGTTATTGTGGCTGACTAATATTGAGAGATGTAGCTAGTCAGGTGGGTTCGAAAAACCCTATCACGATCCAGACCTTACTACTCACGGGGCCACGGAACCCCCGTGTTATAATACTATCGGTAAACCACTGCGCCACAGAGGCAGCTGATTCATTGTACACAATGTATAACAACTCAATATTAATTCTGGCATGATAATGAATTTAGGTGATTTCAAATTACAATAGCGAACATAAAGATAGGCAAATATATCCCGCAAGACGATCCCAATAGAATCCTACGCTTTCTCGTAAGCTAATTAAGGGCAGACGGCGTCGGCAGAGTTATAACAGCCATTTGTGAATGCGAGTCGCGGCGTACGGTGCCATAGTAATGTAGTATTGATGTAGTGTTATTGCACACTATAAATTCGTTCCGAACTCGGGAGCGCCTAATCGATGCGGATTTATGGGACAGTTCCGGAAGGCGTATAATGTCAATACCAATGATAATACATGATACTTCTGTCTATAGGGTTGCGAACAGATATGTGTTATTATAGTATTTAAAATTCAATTTCAAATAATTCCGAAAATAAAATTAATTTCATATATCATACATATTCGTAACAGAGAAATAATGTACGCCCCCCTCCCCTTCCCCAACAGTGAAAAAATGTCGTATTACCTTTTTACTCAACTGTGAAATGGTGAACCACTCCCAAGTTCTTAGGAATTTCACATTGTAGTACTTAAATTCAAAGCTTCGCGATTACACAATCTAGTTGAATCATTTCGTTTAACTCAGGTCATTTGTACACAGTACACTTAATCCCAAAAGAATACTTTCTTTTTCTAGGACTTAATGTAACTTGGATTGAATAAAAAGACAATAATTTTAATATCCTTCTACCTTTGAGATGATTCAATACCAAAAAAATCGTATTATTCTCTGACCCGCAGGAACTACTTATTTTTTCGCGATAATAAATATTTTAAATGTTATTCTTCAATATTAGTGACTTAGTTGCCAAATTTAAAGAAAATCCCTTCAGTACAAAGAGACAGACGTAGATAAATCTTCAAAAAAATATTTACTTCTTTGTCCTCGAAAGTATACTTAAATTTAAAAATAATAATATACAGATTCAGCTAATTCACAGTGTTATTACAGGTATAGATGTATATAGATTAACCCTAAGCGTTCTGAACGTTTTTGTGTCCTAGTTACTAAACATTAAAAAAACTGGTATATCCGTAACAGTACAGACACATTTTACCTACAGATAACAGTCGTCAACGCCAAAAATACCCTAGTCTTAAACATATTTGTGCAAAAAACATTTGTCTTTATAGATGAGTCTACAGAGTTGCAGAATAAATAGCTTTGTAGAGAAACCAACAGAGACCTAAGGGTTAATATATACATTTGAAAATAAAAAATAACGTATAAACACTGAATATGTAAGCACATAAGCTTATAGTGTCCAACAAAGTTGTGATTATGATATATAAATTTTGAAAAATTAAAGAACAACTAGTCATTGGATATAATGATAAAATAAACAATATAAAGCAAACACAAAACTAGTTAATTTTTTTTTATATATTCTAACAAAGTCGATCGAACAAAAGGTGTAAAATCTATGAGAGAACCTTAGTAATCCAAAAACAAATATTTAAAAACATAAATAAATGACAGACTACGAAAACTAGAAACAGTTATGTGTGCAACAACCGGAGATAATGCGGATCTAAATCTTAATGTTAGGTTGCAACAGGTCCTATACGGATTCTTTGCTAGTTGCACAGTAAACTATAAACTCTGTATTAATGTGATAAGACTAATTTTAGAATAAAGTTTATTTTTCTTATAGCACACGTAAGTTATGGAAATGATGTCGTGTCAACGGCTTATCATATAGTATTAAAACGCGGCTTTTTACACTATGTGAATGGAATATATGTATATAAATATGTTTGCGTGTAAGAAAGAATATTTAATATTTGCTTGAGCATAACAGTATAAATTTTAGTATATTTCATAGTTTAAATGAAAATCTGTAATATGATATAAAATTGAAAGTATTAAGTGTATATATCGTACAAACACTTAAACCAATTGCTTTACTGAAATAAATACCCTTAGATGGCTATGTGAGGACTACAAGTAGAAAAAGTACTAATAAGTATTAATAATTGAAAAAAATATATATATATTTCGCTTCCACCACTTCGTTTTATTACCGCACATTTTTCTTTAAATTTTGATAAACAATAAAGTAATATACGATTTTATATATTAGGAAAAGCAATATTTTCTTTTACTCAATTCACCTAAAGTTAAATTATCATTGCAGTGTATGCACTACCCAGATAACCCGTAACAAAAAATTGAGTCTAATCTATCGTGTATTGTTTTGTTACTAGCAATTACCTTACCAATTTTCGTCAACTTTCTGTTTCCGATTTCAGTTTTTGCAAGTATGAACAAGGACGGACGAAATATAAACTTTTTTGTACCAAGACGGTGAAATCTTTGTAATCGACTAGAGAAATGGAAAGAATCTGCACATGTATGTATGTACCTCGTATTATCTTTTTTTAATAAAGAACCAACTTTGTAGTAGTTCTTGATGTTATTATCCACTAGTTTCCTTATAAATTGTAACGTGAAAGTGCTTTTATTCCGTTAAAATTAATTCTGACACCGGTGCCAAAAGTGGCGCTAGATTTTTTGTGAGATGATCTGTCTTCAAAAAGAAACATAATTGTATGTTAAACAAGTGGTTTTTGTCCATTGCTTCAGGATCCCTGTAGATCCAGGAAATACCAGCGCGGATCTTCTAAGTAACCTATTAAGTATGGAATTACGTTAAGAAATTTATGTAGGAGAACTCTGTTACTTAGATGATCTCTGATTAGAGTGGCCATCATTCTTCCTGACATACCCTTATATATATAATATTCTATAGGCAGATTAGACCATCCGCCTCGCTCGCCGACGAGCGAGACGGAGATATAAAGTCGCACACCGCGTACACTAGCTTACACCGATTTAATGGCGCCTCTCGCCCCCGCGTTTGTAATACAGGCGAACGATAGTCGGAGACGGGGCCCGGCCTTGTCTTCGACTATTACGTAGCCCTCGCCACTTGTGATTTATGATAAGCCAGCTCTCTGGCCAGTGTAATGTAGGAGATAGCTCGCGAATCCGGTGATTCGCGAGCCAGCTTTGATAAAGCTGTAATAGTCACTATGACTAACAGCATTTACTTCACCGAATCCAGCAGCAGGCAGATTAGACAAACGTGAGAGCGGTTCACGTGAGGGAAAGTGATCACCGTCGCTCATAAACAGCCTCAATATTCAGAGTCGCAGCTGCGTTCTCGGCCTTGAATTACAAAAAAGCTTATACTATGTACACACCTGATGTTCGTTCAGTTTCCTGAGCAGGTCGTGGTATGGCGCTGAGCGAGCGGCGGCGAGCGACGGCGGCGGTAGCCTGCCCTCCATTACGTGGAGCCAGCGGCGTAGACAGCGCAGCTCGTGCGCGGGATCTGCGACAATTTGACAATTATACATACAATATAATTTGATGTCAAGACATTGTTGTAAGGGTACATTAAAATATATACAGATGCACATTAAGCTTTCATACTGTATGCAAAGGATGACAGAACAAATTATATGTACGAAATGTATTATAAGACACGGTACATAGTCAATTAAAGAAATTGAAAGTCATTTAAATTTATAGTGATTTCTTTGTAAAATGAGATTCAAGCATTTTATTTCATTTTTCAAAAATTCATATTTTTGAATAAAATGGCTACTGAAATCATAATTTACCTGTACAACACACACCTGTACCACAATTTGTTTACTTCTTGGCCACGAACCGTCACTATAGTGGCTTTCTCTAATGACTCGCTCACTTTTGTATCAGTAGCATGCCTATTTCGCAACTCATATACTTTAAGACACTTCTACGTCATACGTTATAATTTATAATGATGTTATACTCCTTTTATCTTATTCAAATTAGGTTATGTAGCAATTTTCAACGTCACAAGTTATGGATAGCACACTATTACATCCTCCTAAATGCTGCTGCTTCACTGTTGAGAAGAAGCGACGCAACAAATTTCACTACTATATCTTTCTCATCGTCTCATCGGCATTTTACCAATTGTGTTATTATTTTAATTAAAAATATTACTTTAGTAAAGTGAGAGGAATTTATATATATAAATATACATAATATGTATGTGTATGTGTGTATGTACGTATGTATTACATATTTTATTTTTTATGATTATATATACAAAACTTTGAGGACATACTAAAGTGAACCAGTTCACAACAAAACGGACGGTGGCGGCTGATACATCAGTCTGAGATAAGAATTGTTGCTTTTGTCGGACGCTGTACATTAATATACTTTCACGGAAAGTACAACCCTGCTTAAAAGGTTTATTTCAGCTGTTAACCTTTTCACGCTGGTGGCTAAGTGTCACAAATGTTAAGTTACGCCTTGTTATTTACTAATTTATTTCAATTGAATAGATTATAAAAAAATATGAAAATACTTACCTCATCTTTTTCTATCTATATCCTTGAAGAGGTTACCTATATAAATCAAGCTTATCCATTGTTTATACGCCATGAGCTAATTTTTGAGATCAATGTCATATGATATCCCATGACAATGAGGCCAGGGGAACTCGTGTTAAACTTGAATGGATTCTAAAACCCCCATGTAATAAGGCAAGTGGTAAACCGCTGCGCTAGGGAAGCAGTTGAACTTGTATTACTGTAAGTCTACACAGGCATTAGACTACCTCCAACTATTTTATCTTTGCAAAATAAAAGTACTTGGGTGAAAGCTTTTTTTTTGTTTGTTGATTTAATAAACAATAAAAGATCTAAACAGTGGTCTCTTCTGTAGGAGACCATTTAGATAGGAGACTGATGCCCGTCCCTATGTAACCGTGCAGTAATTAGCAAACATTATCGCATTCTGGTTTGTAATGCGCTTTATATTATAAAAACGGCATAGTGAAAGTAAAAAGACTGCGAGGCTGCACTCCGAGGATTTATTCTAACCAGATCTACAACACACTTAACTCCACGGTGACGTAATATTATGAAATTTAAAGAGATAGAGCTGGTCACGACCTTCAGGCATGTGGAATATGACTAGATGGGGAAGAAGCCGGTAATATAATATCATTACAATAATTGAACTAGTTACGTCTGAAAGCGACGGACTTAATATTGTGCAGTGTGAAAAGACTTACTAACCCGTTATTGTGAAAGAAAGGCTCCTTAACTTATAATCAAACGAACGACCTAATTGTCGCAAAAGTTACTCACATAAATTTGAAATCTTCAAGAAAAAGAAAATAATGATTGCGGAAGGGTTCTTCTATATTACAGTTCATTTACTATCAGATATAGATGAATACTGTCTATATAATTAAAAAAAAAACACTTACCGACAGTGTCGGAACAATCCCCTTCGTTCTGCTGTTGTTCAGGGCTCAAAAGGTGTCGGAGACTCTCCCACTTTACGTTCAGATGTTCCATCCGCCACGTCACCTGTTAATAGAACATTCTGCAATTGTCTCTTATTTATTTTTATGATGTGTTTTCGTAAAGAGGTTTAATGTATAGCGTCAATTGTTTCAGCGCTCTCTTACTATTTTTATTAATATTATACAATCAAGAAACATCACATTGGTATCATGCCGAAACTAAGGGGAAATTATAAATAAAATAAAGGTTATTGAGAACTTATGAGAACAAGCGATTAGGTAAGTAATTGAAATATTACATTGAAATAATAAAGCCGACGGGAGCAAGATAATAACAATAATTGCATTTCGGGCATCAAACAAAAAAAAATGTAACTATATGTTTATGTATTTTATTGTAGTGTACATGCATGTGTATTTGTTTATTCCGATTCGTAATAAAAACTAACAGTCCTCATAACTTGGAGTTTGGTCTCTTGGACTTGGGGTTTACATATACAACAACATATTTCACTTTGAAATATTCAGAAAAAAACCTAATTATTATAGCGTCCGTCTAGTGATAATACAGTTATATAAATATTAAATAAAAATAACCTTTCTATAATACCATAA
The DNA here is from genome assembly GCA_018245475.1 of Pharmacophagus antenor. NCBI lineage: Eukaryota > Metazoa > Arthropoda > Insecta > Lepidoptera > Papilionidae > Pharmacophagus > Pharmacophagus antenor. Next base: position 10,450 of record DWQX01000162.1, on the reverse strand, counting down.
AGCAAGCGTGCGCGTTATTAATATGGGGATAAATGACATTCTTGCTTATAACTAGTGACTCTAGAAAGAATGTTTACGCTAACATTGGCCCTTAAGACAAGATGGCACGTCTCGTTACACCACAAACTTCTCTCACTGAGGCATCCTTCAAACTGGAACACTTTAATATTTTCACACACTGTTTATTCCTTCGTAGATGGCTTGCAATAAGAGTTCTGCTTCTAAAAATTATAATTTTTTTTTCGATTCTTAAATAAAGAAAATGAATCTTGCTTTTCCGTTGACGCTTGTGGAGAAGTGAGGATAACTATATTGAAAGCAAAATCAAAACGAGAAATGAAGTAATAACGAGTAAAATTCAATTGCTTACTTAACTATCAACATTCTGTTTGATAATTTTTGACGAGATTCCTTACCTCAGCGCCGGCCTCCGGGATTCTGTCCAGTATAGCTGAAGCCTGTTCTATGAACTTCGCGCGGCGCGGTTCCACTGAAACGAGCTCCGACATGCGGCACTGCGGAGTTAAACGAACAATATATATGGTTGAAAATAACGAATAAGACTGGAACAGAAATTGCCCGCTTTTTATCGCGAAGACAAATTTTGAAGGAAATAAAAGTTTGTATGATGAACAAATTATGTTCTCGATATATGCATATAACCGATCATCAAAAAATTTTTGTACAACGGGCATTAGCCCAATGATGAGATAAAGTATTAACTTTATCTCAATTTCACATGATATTAGAGAGCTCACGGATCACAGAATTCGTGAGCTAGTTCAGATGAAGCTGTAATAGTAATCAAAAGATTAACAGCGCAAACTTCACCGAACCCAGCAGCAGCAGCAGCACATTATGTTAAATTGCAATAAGAGTATACGATAAGGCATGTTCATCGTAGATCCGTTAATCTTCTGCTACTTTGCTTTACCAGCTTTTTTTTATTTGCGCTATTGATACAGTTACGACTGGCCGGTAAGTGTGACAATAGTAACTCCGCCTTTTACATCAGGGATTGCGCGTTTGATTCCCGCTCAGAAAAACCTTCGTGTGATGAACTTTTGTGTTGGTTCTGTCTGGTTATTAAAATATATTTAAGTATTTATTAAAATATATCTATATATGTATATCGATTTCTAAGGACCTATACAACAGGTGTTGCTTTAGCTACTTATGATCAGTATATGTGTGGTAAATGTCTTTGATGTTTATATTTTTTTATACTGTATAACGCGAATATTTTCAACGTTAATTTTACTATGCTGTGAAATTTAGAAAAATTTGTATAATTTATAATTTCTTGCGCATAACTTTACAAGTGTATCAGTTGGGCTGTTATGAAATGTAAAACACATATTTCATTCATAACATATTCTCTCAATATTTGATTGAAACCCGATTTAACAAAAAAAATGTTAAACGTATATTTACGTACATTTATAGATAACGCATTACAAGGAGAAAAATTCGTGTTCGATTTTTCGTACATGTTTTTCAATAACGCGGTCCCAATTTTCACGTTATAAGGGGTTTTACTGTGTACCATATATACTAGAGAAGCAACGAATGTTTAAAGTTCCCACGCGAAAACGAATGCAGAGATAGGCATATTGACAGATCTTGTTATAAGAAAACTAAATTAATCCGTTAATCTAAGCTTCACTAACTTTATTGTTGGCAACATTGTGTCCCTTCCATTTTGACTGATTCCTGAGAATAATCGAGTATGCGTATTATTTCTTTTATTCAATATTTTCACTATCTATTAATTTACTCACTCATCCAACGAATTACATGAAAAAGTAAATTATATAAAAATGTGGTAAAAAAATTATTTTAACATTTCGTTGTGAAATATAGTCGCAAAAAAATTTACAAACTCTATTGCGAATGCGAAATATAATATACCTTTCGCCACTAGTTTTTTCTTATAACTCGTATTAACGGTTTTGGCGCCACAGTAACGCTACGAGCACAGCCAATATTATTACTCCCCTGACTGCCTCCGTGGGTCAGTGGTTTACCTACTTGTCGTGTAACGCGGAGGTCCCGGGTTCGATCCCCGATCCACAGGAGTTGTAGAGTATGGATGGTGGTAGGGTTTTTTAATTCGGCTGGCTAACTACCGCCATCAATGTTGATCTACCGCCAAACAACGTTTACTGTGTTCCGACAGTCCCACATGCGTGAGCCAGATGCATTATGGGCGAACAAGCTTTTTACATCTACTTAACATCAGGTGAAATCAAGGCCAAGTGTTAGCCCATAATCGATAAAAAAAACCTACTTTATTTACTGAAGAACATACCTTCCTCAATTTCCTACTAGACAAATTTTCCGGACTAGAATATATCTCTTCCTGCACGTGAGTAAGCCACTGGCAGAGTTCGGAGAACTCCGCGAGGAGTTGGCTCAGCGATAACTGACGGTTGGCCCCGGACGTCGGGTTGAGCAAGCGGGGACCGCATTGAGACCAGCTGTGGGACAACAGTTCACCGTTTGCCTCCTGAAATTAAGAAATACTTGTTTATAACCGAAATCGAATGACGAGAAGACATAATAATAACTATCTTCTTAACACTTTATCGATCGATAGCAGATTTTTAGGCTTTTCGTCGTCGTCGCTCACCCACATTTAACCCTTTATTCTGACTTTTGTAACTGATGCCTATTGAGAGACAAACTTTCAGACGATCATTCAATTCTTTAACTCTACACACTCATTTTTAAATGAAAAAATAAAACAGTGCGGTAAAGAGTTTATCGAGAAAAACACAACAAGATAAAAGGATTTCTTTTTCGTCACCGGTCGATAATGTTTTAACGGTCTAAATCTACTGTACGAAAGTGTACTCGTAGATGCAACTAAAGCATAGCAAAGTTTTAGGCAGTGTGGTATAAAGTATAACATTATGTAGATATTTCGCACGAAAAAAGTGTAATCTACATTCTACTCTTGAATTCAATTCAATTCTTACAAAATACAAGTTTCTTTCGAAAAACATTTTTTTTTAACATGCAACACCACATATTTAAGGACAAGAGTTATTTCAATAGAAGAATGGGGCTCCACTATTAACTTGGACGCGGAACCCCACTCTTAATCTCCATGTTACACGCTAAACATGACTGCGCCACTTAGGCAGTTTTGGTTTTTTTTTTTAATTTAAGGTCGCCAATCCCCACTCACCCGGCACGAATCGATGATCTGGTTGTCCATTATGTAGTCGTAGTGGTGCTGTAGCAGCGGCCACAAATCGTCGCCCGCGCTGCCGCCGCTCGCCGCTGAACCCCAGCTCCGGCGCCACGCCTCTCTGCACGGCTCTTTCCTGGAATATGAATATAAATATATGTTTTTTTTTTCAAATTCCAAATGGTCAATAGATTATTTATATAAGTCGCCTTAGCTACATTCACAGACTAAAACTATCCACAAATATAATAATCTATTTATGCATTGCAGATTCGATCTGTTGTTTTCTTAATTAATTAAAAATATGTATATTGTTATATGTATATATAAGAATGATTTAGATTAAAATGAAATTGTTATTACATGTCTCATGTTCTTTAATCTTTACCACGCCGCGTGAACCGTTTTGGGTACACGCAGTAACACATTTATAACGCAAACGGTGTACGTGGCCTGGAAATGATAATTACTAAACTACATGGCAACGAATGTGTCAAGAAAGCAATTTTTATTATTAAATACTCTTGTTTAACAATAAAATCTGCAATCAAACTGAATATGAAATTACACAAGGCACAAATCGTGATAAAATCGTTATATGAAATGTGAACCGACCTCTTCTTAGTAAGACTATGGTAGGGCCGTTCGAATTGCTCACAGCGCCCGCCGGGCGGCGCTGGTGCGCTTCTTAGCGATGACAACGAGAAACTACTCTTCATTGCGGAGTTCTCGAAACCTGCAATAACAGTATTATATTTATTTACAACGTGCTAGTGAATAAATAAACACAATGTGAAAGAATAAACCATTAAAATATCAACAACTAAAAAACTAAGACAATAAGAAAACCATTTCTTATCACGAATGGATTCAATTCTATAAATTTACGTGCTTAGGTCATATTTTATAAACAAAATTATGGTTCAGTATACAAAATGAAAATATAATAAATCATTGCTAGGAAATATTTGTATATACTATCAGTAAATGTAATAAAAAATATTACAAGTTTTTGATTCCCACCCAACATGTGACTACACTTGTGCATATAATGTAATCCAAAATTGTGTTTATAAACTATCATTTAGCTTTAGTTTCGAAGAATTGAACTCTAAAAAATAAAAAGGACCATAAACCATAAACAAAAATGGTTTACCAACGTTTACTTTAACCCACCCATATTCCTAGAATGACAGCAATCGATAGACGTTAATCGTCAGGATTAAGATTTCCTGTCCCGATAATATATTCCAAGAATGGAGTTATTACCTTAAATACAATATTCCCATGACAAATGGTAGAAATGCTTTTTGTGGAAACCAAATAGACTTTTTATCTCATGTGCAATTATTTTATAAAAACACATTTACAAATATCATACTTTATGCTGTCCTATTCATATATACCATATGTTACATTAAATATTTATGTTCAGTTTGATGTAAATGTCGATTTTTAAATACTAAATAAAGTTCGCTTATTCTTCAAAAGTATTGTAAAATATGTTTTTTTTTTAACAAATAATTAATGATCACAGTAATTATCTTACAAAATTAGAAAAAAAAAAATCATTAGTATAATATACTCACTCGTAGACATCTTGGTTCGTTTTACTTCAGGAACTTCTAAATAAAATTAATTTATACTGCTAAATCAATATTAGAATTCCCGAGTTCGTTTGTACTCTTCAATCTTCTCTATCAATCTCTATATGCTCTTTGTACTTCGGTCGAGTTTGTTATTGCGAAATCAACTCCATGTCTATAAAAGTTAAGTCTAAATTGCTTCTTGTTTAAAAGAACTACAGCGACTAGAATCGTTTATTTTTAAATAATATGTATAATAAATAGCGAATTTGTCTCGATCATGTAATCTTGAAAGATTCATGAATTTGAAGAAGCGTGCGTTGGGTGTTTTGGTTCGATGGTCGGTGGTCGGTGGTCACATCTTGTGTTCTGGCCTTTGCCTTTGCCTTCTCTTTGTCGACGCTGATTGTTTCTCGGCCGTTTCTGAAAATATACATTAAACAAATTGTTAATACCTTCAATATTTATTTGGATAAAAATAAACTAAACAGAAGTGGCCACCTACCGCTCATATATGCAGTTCAAACTATATAGTAACATGAAATAGTAATAATTTAAAGTAATAAGTGTTAAGTAAAGTGTGTTTTAAGCAATATGCGTATGTAAGACATGCTTAACAAAAATCAAAAAACAAAAATTAAGAAACATCTTCAAATATTAATATAACAAAGAAATTAAACTAAGTCATCTGACGATAGACCAAAAAGTATCGAAGTAGGTAAAAACATTTCTTCAAAAAATTCACATTTACCATAATGGTCAAAAGCTCTGCCCATGCATTGCATCGTCTCCCGCATCACAGGTACACGTTAAAGCAATCAGAGTTTCACTTTCACCGAAACAAAAATCGATGGTTCGTTTTCACTTCATTTTGACCACAAGGGCACACCAAGTTGCAAAGGAAAGCAATAGTTGCCGGTACAATTTTCCCAGTTTCACACCAATTTGCTGATTTACAAGACAAATCGATGCGGCACGAACCGCGGACGCTTGGGGGGAAACTGTTTACGGTAATGGTCAATAAGGAATAAACGAAGGATGGGTATTTACAAATTATTTGAATACAATATTTCTACAACACTATGTTACTTATTTATGATCATAAACCAGAAAATCGATGACTCAAAATATTAAGAAAACGTCATGAAAAATTTCGAAAGAACAGGCAAATAATGAATAGAACACTAGTACTTTAATGTTAAAAATTGTTTACATAGGTACTGCAGCGTGTACAGCCGCGCTTGCTCTACTTGCATCTAGAAATATTACAAAGTTCAAGTTTGAGCTGTAACTAATTATATACCGTGTAAACATAACTTCATTAAAAAAGGCAGGCAATACACTGCTACCAGATAAATGTCATAACGTGTGCTCGCTTTTTATTTAAAAAAAAAGGAAAAAAAAAGATGTACCGATGAATAGTTACATATTTTCATAACATTTCATGTAATGGCAATAAACAACACAACTACTAAGGTAAAGTAGAAATGCCAATGATGACCCTAACGGATCTAACAAAGAAATACAACGAGCAGAAGCCGCTGGAAAGAAAAGACGGTTCACACGACGTTAGCGCTGATTCTGATGTATGATGACAGAGACGCTGATAACTGTTAACTGTTAGATTGCGGCCACATAAAGCTGTTATTGATTATACTGATACTATAAGCTTAGAATAGTCATGTTATATGCATTGAAACCGATTCGTTACGCATACAACTTCATTATTAAAGATGTAGGTACAGTAAAGATTGTAATGTACGATTATTATTGTTAGTAATAGTACAAAGTTTGATGTGCGCGACAAAAGACATATAATAGAAGCCATATTTTATGGTCATTATTAATTTTCAAACCTATAAAACATTCAATGGGCAATGAAATACGATCTTCTTATTGGTTTATGTCGCCAGGATAAAGGTAGTGACGTTGAAAACTGTAATAATCGATTTATTGTAGAATATATTACGTGTAATCTATGACATAAAATTTAAAAACTCAAATACAATTATAATTCAGAAAACATTTATTTTCGTAACATTTATAGTAAAATATAATTACCTACGTACAATAAATAGCAAATAAAAATTTAATCACAAAGGGATACGAGTAACGGCTTAAGTTCAAATACCGAAAATGTTGTAAAATACATGCGGAAGAGAATACGGTAACAAATCGTCTAGGAGAAGCAAGTATCTCGTTAATACAAGACCACACATAACTAAGTTATGTAGAAAATTAGAACTTGCTTTCTAATAACCTGTAGAACGCAGGGAAAGGGTCCAATTGACCCCCAACAGATCTTGTGCGACTATTTAATGTCTACTTCATGCTAACGGTAAGCGCGTCGAAGTTTAAATTTATGACTATGATAATAATGCTACGTGACCAGAGATGTTGGCAAACCATGACGACCGACATATGTACGAACGGCAAGAATATTAGAATTGCATCCAATACACACGACTGTTGTATTAATGCGAATACTATGTCAAAGTACCTAAAGTTACAGCACTGTAAGCTATTCGACAATGCGTCGATGTGTAAAAACAAAAAGATAATTGTCGTTAGAGAAAGTTTGTATAGTCTCAAATTTGTAAAGAAATCACTGCCGGATCATTCACCGGTCGACACGTAATAATGATAAATTACTTGTTTAATTCAAAGCGTAGAGGAATAACATCCTGTTGTATACGTGGAGATTACACCGTGCGAAACTGTGTTACAAACAGTACACAGAAAAAAACGGAAGATTCATTCATAACTTGCGCTTCATGAAAAGTTAATAATAGAATGGTGGCTGCTCATCATTTTAATTTATTAACCATTAAAATATTTAAATTTGTATATTTTTATTAAAAGTGATTCTTATTGTAATTTAAAAGAATGCGACAGAAACATTCGAATATACTCCATTTCCACATTATATACAATAATACATGAAGAATTTATCCACAAATAAACTACAAATATATACTAATACAAACAGTATAATATAGAAGAATATAAACTAACTTCAGTAAAATATTTTTTGTATCTGTAATAAAAAAAAATATCTCTAAAATCCTGACACTAATGACCTACTGCAGTACCTCCGATATACGGGCCACATATCACACCTATAATCATAAATAACAGTTATTAAACACGTTTGACACAATAATAGTTAACTTTGAAAAGTTTAGCATTAGGTCAAACAACTCAAGATTTATCATAATATGCAACGGTAAAAATATTATACTTTTCAAGTTACAAGCATATGGTATTGAAAAGGTCTATGATACGTGAGAATTTTTTTAATTATGAATGGGTGTTGACTGCCGACATATTTTCGAATAATATATGCGATTATTAATTATATATTGTTATTTGTTACGAACAGTGACTGCCTCCGGGGTGCAGTAGTTTACTGGCTTGCCTTGTAACGCGGAAGTTCCGGGAACGATTCCCGGGCCATAGAAGTACCGGAGTCTGGAAGGTATTTTTCGAACCCACCTGGCTAGCTACCACTCTCAATGTCAATTTGCCGCTATAACGGCATTACTGTGTTTCGCCGGTTATACATGTGACAGCTAGATGTATTCTGGGCAAACAAGCTTTACCATATACGGCCACATGGTCACTTAACATCAGATGAAAACGAAGCCAAGTGTTTAATTATAATCGCCATATAAATAAGATTTTTATATGGCGATTCTTAGAAGTACTAAAAAATCATCAAGTTGTTTATTTACTGTGTCAGTGTACATTCTTCTGTCGCAACTTTAATTTCGGTTCGTGGAGGTAATTCAATACCTTACGTGGCCCGCTTGACGAATCGTTCTGCGTATGATCTTAAATTCGCTGATGATGATAGAGAAGTAATGTCGAAACGCTGCAAATTTGTGACGCTTAAATATAAACGTACATAAATCTTGAAATATTTCCACGTTACACAACTGATTAAAAAATTAGAACGTTTCCAAAAAGAAAATGAAACAATTAGGAGACAGATAATTTTCTTAACATAAAATAACCTCCAGAGCCACGATCAATAATTGATGAGCTGCGGTTGCATTAATACATAAGTACCAAAAATCTAAATACTTTCAAAAAGGATTTTTTTGCCATGTATCGTTTCTTTCAATTTTAGAACAATTTTTGTTGTCGCAATAAACAGTTACAAAGAAAATTTAACAAATATTTCTTTGGTTCATACTATGCACATTTTTTGTTAGTGAAGAAGAGAAAGAAAAACAAATCCAACTCAACTTAAAATTGTAAAACATGTTTCCACAGAAAAAGTGGTCAATATTGATGAAATATAATTTTTAAAATCTGTATTTTGTATACCATTAATATTATAAGAACTTCCACTTAGCTCTTCATTCATAGCTATACTGTTTCTCATGATCTGTCAACTCAACTAATCAAACATATAAAACTTACCTATCAGTGAAAGATCGAACACGTGAAAGTATTCTTGCCTACTACATCAGGCGCATGTCTGTTTGTCATATTATCAGATGGGATTCAATTGCGGCCTTACATTCGTCCAACAAAGTGTAACTGATAAACAGTAATGATACTACGGCGTCATTGTCACTTAACATCAGGCGAAATCAAAGCCATGTGTTAGCCCATAATTGATAAAAAAATTATGTTAAAAGCAAGTTATCAATATTAAGTAACAATAAGCAAGTGTAACGAACGCGACAAAAAAGATTTAAAGTGGAGATTCACACTTTAATTGAATATTTTTAATTATCTTGGCAGGAATGCTACAAACTACGACATTAATATTATTACATAACGTATAATTTACTTAACGATCTCTTCGTTTTATTACATTTTTTATTTCATTATTTTTTTATTCCTATACCAAAGTTAATGTTTCAAACATTTTTTTGAAATCGAAACTTTTAAACAACTTTAAAAGATGCTAATATTGACAGAATATTCAACTATTATAATTATTTGTGCTAACTAACTAACATGACATTCCGATTGCTTACTTTGCACAAAATATTTATTACAATATTACAGTATTGTCCAAAACAATCTCACGGGTCGGATAGTTTACGTTTATTTTATATAACAACTCATGGCTTGGATCAATAATTGTATTTACAGCGAGCAACAGAACTCGTGGAAAGTTTGTTTTGCCGGAGATTGTCGTAGTAGTTACCACCACCAAGCTTATTGCCTTAGCTCATTATTGTCAAACATTACTATGTCCTCGTACAAAGGACACTATAGCTAGTGAAATAACTAACTTAATGCAATTCCTCACAGCGATGACCGCAATTCGATGTTAGGTTAATATTAAACAGGAAACACACTTTTTAACTAAGCCGCTCAAATTTGAGAGCACGGTGCAACGAAGACAGTTCACAGAACTAGGGAAGAGGCGAGTTTGTCGATTGTGTAGAACTAGTGCTGTGCCGTTCAGGAACCGATTATCTCCTTATCAGTAATACTTTGAACAAGATCCTCATTGTTGCTACTGTCAGAGCGGTACCGAAATACTAGCCTAAAGGTTATGCTTACCTTACTAAAGCAATGACTTCGCTAAAATGTATAAATAACAGCTAAAATATTGTTAGCAACAACAAAATATGTCCTAAATTCATTGTAAAATAAATTGTTCAAATGACTAATAAATCTAAGAATCAGGCTGGCGAAGGAT
>DWQX01000161.1:0-56982 GCA_018245475.1 Pharmacophagus antenor | reverse complement strand
AGGCGTTGATTTTTGCGCCACCCCACCTAGTTGGCGTTGATCGCAAACAATTGCCTAACCTTTGTTTTCGACATCTTGCAGTTGCAAATAATTATTATTTTATCCGTTTTTTTTTAGGCTTGGCAATGCAAACAGTGCCAGATACCTTTGCATTTATCGACATGTTTTGACAAATACCACATGGTACAAAATTATTAGACTTTAAATTCGTTCTTGTTCTTTATAAATATTTCTCATTTGTTTCAATTAAATATTTATTTACATTTTGTAATTGAAATATTTATATCACCAATATAAGTACATTCCAAATAAAATGTGTTACTCCTACATATTATTACAGATCGCAACAAATTAAATCCGTTATATATGTATAAAAGTCTCCAAATAATTCAATACTAAAAGGGTTAATAAGAAAAGCGTTTTCACTTAAAGAAATCATAAATTCCAAATAAAGGTTCTCTGAATAAACTTTAAAATGCTATTAGTGGCACTTATCGATGACTTGTTTGTTGACCAATGTTATGGGTAATTATTACCGGAACGTCTTTGCCTATTTAAAAATCTGCCGTCGCGGCGTGCCTCTGCGTGTATCTTGTAATACGGATTTTACTGAGTCGACTCCAGAGTTGCATGGTTGGTGGTCGGTTGTTTCAAATCCGCCTGGTTACTTTTGTTTTGGTATTGGGAGGGTGGGGGGGGATATTTGAAAGATACCCTTTGTCCTGGAGGGAAGTCAGGGTTGTGTGGGATTTTTACCCATTAAAACCCTCTCGGTGTTCGTCATCAGTTTTCGGAGGAGTCGCGGGATCTCCATTCGAAACGCAACCGCGGCACCTCTAATGCTATGCTATGAACAAGGCACGGCGGATTCTCAGAATAATTGTACAAATACAAGAAAAAGGAGAGTCCGGCGTGCACCTGCGACAATGAGACTATTAAAAATATTATTCATATATTAACTGATTGCCCTATTTTTGCCAAGGAGAGAAATGAAGCAGAAATAATTTGAGAAACCAAGATAAGTGAAAACAATTTAAGTATATTATTAGAAAATCTAGAAACTAGGCAAATATTTACTTACAAGGAAAGGTTCTGTCCAATACGGTTCACCAGTATCCACCGCTTTGGTTCCCATGCTGGGCAAACCTCAAGTGTGTGCGATGCAGAATCCTGATCGTTCCCGCCGGAAGCAGTTCGCCGTAGCTTTGCGTCCAATCTTACGCAAGTTATCACCAAAGCACCCATGTCCGGTAATCACCTGCGTGAGTCTTTAGTTGAGTCTACCTTTTCGTCGTTTTATCCACGGTTCGAAGACTGGCAAGATTGCCCTCATAACGCGTTTGCGCGCATACCTCTCTGCAGAAAGTTTTTTGCGCCATTCCGCTAACGCTCTTCGGTGCTCCTGCCGTCTCACCGCCTCGAGGACTTGGCCTGGCTCACTACCACCGCTCTCGCGAATGGTGCGTATTCGGTCATGTACCCTAGCATCCGTATCCGCCAGTATGTCCAAGGGTTGAAAACGAGTCAAGAGTGCCGCCACCTCAAAGGATATTATGCGGTATCGGCGTACGATCCGTATGGCCATTCTGCGCTGGCCGCAGTAGATTTTAGTTTTACAGAGTCGAATGGCTAGCCTTTTAACCCACAAGGGCACGCCATATAAGGCCACGGATCAAACTACCCCCGCGTAGAGACGGCAGACTTCCACCTCTGGCCGTGCGGCTACCTACCTAAATATTTCTGCCGCTATAACAGCATTGCTGTGAAACATGTAGTAGAGTATTCTAGGCGTGCACGTTTTACAATCAAGTCTCATAAACGTTTAACATGATTTACATAGATAACCTGTGTTAGCACAAAATCGATCCAAAAATAAATTAGCATTTTAGTTACTCCGTCAGTGACATAGTTTAGCACTGATAGAAGACGCTATAACTACCCATACAATGAAATGATATTACATATTAATGCTATGCGCTACAGATAATGTTGGGGTAGAGCAAGATCTGTTGTACCGGCATGCCTGGTTGGAGGGCGGCTTTGTACAATTATTGATTTTGTTACAGGGGTTGGAGCGTATAATGAAAGTTTCGAGATTACGTCTCTCTACGGGTAAGCCAACAATGGATAATAGATGGCTGATAGGATATTAAATGTAACGAAGTCTGTACAAATTTTTAAAGAAAATAAGTAATTTTAATATATTAATTTGTCACAAAGAGGAAATCTTGAAGAAGAATAATTAATTACTCGTTGATATTAGATATTACTTTGCAAATGCATTTTCTTTTATTTTATTCGGGCAATTTATTTAATAGAAGACATATTTCTGTGTAAAGACAAAAGGAAGAGAACGGTCAGCAGGCAATATACGCTTGCCCATAATAATGTGGCGGCTTTTAGTTGAGAAAGACGTAAGATATTAAATCTCGTGTAAATTTTTACCTCGATAACTAGTTACAGCGTCATCAAAAACTTCATAAAGTAATTTCAACTGATTTCTTGGCGTAATAGTTTACCGCTTACGGAGGACTCTGTCGGCTCTATGATGGGAATTTTTGAAGTTCCGGCAGTGGAATATGTGTGAGTTAGACCATTCCACGCGACGTCATGTGAAATCGTGATCAAATGTTAGAACAAGGCTGATATAAAAAAAAAACAAATACGGAATCGAAGCTTAATATTTTGCCTATGAATGATATAGGTTTCCACTCAATATTTATCATTACTGGAATATATTAGTTTTGAATCTAAAATCTCTTACATATATCCGAGCTATCATTATTTTAGGAGCTGAAAGTTAGGTTATAATAAGCGTTAACGCCTTTGTGGTCAAGAATACATACGCAGTCTGCTCGCGGCTACTGCGCACCCACAACTTTGCTAAAGTAATTAAGGTCAGCCAGCTCCTCAGACCCTATATAACGCTGAAGTTACTAATTCATTCCGAACTCCCCAATTTTACTTCATAATTTCATTTTTATGTACACGTTTTAGTTTTTTGTAAACAATATCTACAATTATAAATCTAGCACAGTAAAACAAAAATACTTTTAGTTGCTAGAAAAATTATTTTATACGATATTGCATTAACTAAAACACAAAAAGCAGAGCGAAAAAATCATCAAAATTTTCTTTAATTTTCCCTTAATTAAAGATAGCATGGTTTTTATTACCTTTCATTTCAACTCATAATTGATAACAGTCGATTTTTAATTATAATTATAAAATACATAAAGAGAACATTACTTAGTAAGTATGCATACTAAGACAAATATATTACACAAAGTTACTTAAAACATTAAAAGTTACTCGCAAGGTTTGCGTTTAACTGGATTGTAATGAATTATTGTTGGGTAGGCAGTTTACAATTTGAAATTGCGGTAAGACGATGAGAAAAGCTTAATGGTTTGTTACGAGAAGTTAATTGTGGATAAATTAAAGAGTAAAGAAAATTTGCATGATTTTCTAATCTAAGAAACTTTACTTTTGAAATATAGATTTTGTAATTAGCATGATTGACATTTTAATATATTTAACGAAAGATATCTTGGCCGTAATAAAATCATGAGTGAATGTTAATATTGTATTTGCAAAGTATTTATTGCAGTTAGTAACAGATTAGAAAATAAAATTGAACAAATGTTTAAAAAGATTTGTTTATTATTTTAAAAAATAACATGATATGTTCATGTTATTTTTAAAATGACACTAAAGAGCAATTAGTGTTTAACTGTGAAAATGTGCAATTTGTATGTTCATTTGGAGCGGCGATTGCATGTTGGAATTGCGTTTCATTCGAATTGGATTCTGTAACCATGACGTACGTATATTGCTTCATTTTGAATACAAGAGACAATTAATATTGACTATAACATCTTTCAAAATTACTTTTTTTATTCTTGAAATGTGATCTACAAACAACGCATTGTATACAAAATTAAAATGTAATAAAATATCTGAATACATTTAATGAACTGAAATATAATGAACAATAGAGACCATTTTGCATATATATTAAGTCTTAAATAAATTCAGTATGCTGAGTGAAGCTCTAGTGCCTTTAAATTTTAATTATATAGTGATATTTTTATTTCCATTCGCAGTAAAAACCAGCAGACTCTGAATGATTGTTTTACAATGTGAAAGGATCGATAACCTGGGTTAAATAGGGATAAAAAAGTGTGAGAGAGGGAAATTTTGGTTGATTAGTGACTACTGTTTTTTTGAACTTTTATTAAATCATAAGACATTATGTACGTTTACATTTGAGCTATGCCTGAATACTGAAATACTGCTTTCTGAAATTGGTAGTGATACGAATGCAACAATATATCCCCTTCCAATCAATATTTCACTTCGTTCAATTCAAGTGATAGAGATGTATTGTCAGTCTGGCGTTTCGACTCTATTCCAATAAACTGCTCAGGCATTCAATCTTTAATGTATCCTTAGCAATGCTAATTTAAAAATTTCTTTAAAAAAGTAAATTTAAATTTATTTCAACTTTTATGAAAAAATATGTTTAATTCCTGTCAACATTGCCTTTTATAATACCGTTGATAAGCTCAACTTAGAAATTTTATTTGATCTTTTTGAAAAGGAAATAACAATATTTTATATGCATGAGTTTTTAATACATTCATGAAGACAAGGGAGGCACGCAGTAAGCAGAAGTAGGTAAAAAGATTGCTATAAAGATTCTATTCGCAGTTGATGTCTTTAATATATTCCTAAACCCATATATTGTGTATATATATATAAGCTATATGAAAATCTGCCAACATACCGCCTCACCACTGTCGAAATTCGAAATTAGGATAATAAATGAAGATAAATACTGGTTTGAATTACAATAACACTGCAATATCTCACGAAACTGAAAATGATTTATGAATATTGAGTCATTTTCATATTTTGAGAAATATTTTAGATAATTTATGTTAAAGAGATAAATTTTTGAATTTAGTTTTATGCCTAACATTAATCTGAAATTATCAAAACTAGAGCGTTTCAGTAAAATAAACAGAAAACACTTTCTTACTATTGATTCAGACTACGATCGAAAATCACAGGTCCTTAATTTGAATCTGTTCTTTATACATTGTTGTGGCAGAAACTTGCAAAATAATTAATTAAACTTATACATATTCTTTACTGTAAAATCAGGATATTTTTTATTTTAACGCTATTATTAACATTCTTTTAAAGGATATACAATTGACGGGATTATGATTCCTCCCAGAGTATTGGATTAAACAATTGCAGATAAACTAGGAGTAGAAGTGTTGATGGTGAAGCTATTGGTCTAAAAGTAGAAGTAAAAATAATCAATTAAAATGGTGAAGCTAACAGGTTTAGCTAGTAGAAGTTCTGTACGATGTACAGTATAATTTAATTATATCATACACTGTTAGAAACGTAATAAATTTTCTCGGTGTAGTCCCACGGTGAACATTGATAATAATAGTTGGAAAGTTCTCTGTCATAATGATTTACGATAAAAACGTGCCGCAGCTGAACAAAGGAGGCTGATAAGATCCACTGTATTCGATTTAATGGATACACCATTGTGGTCCGATGAAATAAAACTTAAGTCGTTTTTTTATTTAAACTATTGGATAAATAAAATATTATTTAAAATATCGTGTAGTAGCCAGTATTTGTCTATTCTCTTATCATTTTGTATTTTCTTAAAAACATAAATCTTTCCAAGCTTTTATAAATCGATTGATGAGGATGATACTGTATTGCTTTTGGGTCCTGAAGACAAAAACTTGTTATTTTGCACTTTGTTATATGAACTCCAATCGATAGGGTACAGTACAGTACAGTTCATCAGTACTATATCTAAAAATTTCATATACACATAAGTTTATGAGCTCGTAGTTTGAGAGACAGATGTATTCTGGGCGAACGTTTCACTATCTACGCCCTCAATGTCACTTAATATCAGATGAAATTGTGATCAAATGTTAGTCCAAAGCCGATAAAAAAAAACTATAATTTATGTAATATTACACAGTTACAGTTAATAGCCATATTACTTTGTCGTTTAATAATATCACAGGAACAAGGCGATTTTTTAAACGTTATGACAACTTGATCCCATATTAATCATCATAATTTCAATTTGTTCATAATTCCTTTTACTAAATCTACATATTATAAAAGCTCATGTAAATGCTAAAACATAAGAGCTATTCTAGAAATTTCTTAGTAGATACAATTTTCGCAGTATTTTTTTTAACAAGAAGAAAAACAATGTCAGAGAATATACGTCGCGCTTTGGGTGAGTGCAACAGAATGATACTGTCTTGAAGAGTCTTTGAATTGAAAATAACGAAAACTTTACAGACAGTTGGCATTCAACAGCTACTCTTTGTTTAGCCTTATGTCAAAGAAAATATGAATCTTAAGTGGTGTTAAAAGAACAAATAAAAATTAAAGTACAACAATGGTATTAAAGAAAATCATGTTTGACATATTTGAATACATATTCAAATAGATTATATACTGGGTATATTAATAAATTATTGTGATTTTATTAGAAATTACAAGAAAAAATATGTTTTTTAAAAGTCTTAGTGTCTCTTACACTTTAGAATATTATATGATTCATAAGTGGCCTACACGCCTTCTATGTATATTACTAAAAGTTCGTCGTTTATTTAGTTGCACAAGGTATTCTACGATCCGAAGGATTTTTATCTGTAAATCCGTGGTTGATTGGTGTCTGATTGAAACCAATGAAAAGTCTATTTCTTAAAGTAAGACGTCATTATATTATGATATTACAGTGTTCCTGTTTGATGTGACCGAAGGTAATATTTATGAGCTTTAATATTTATTATAATTGCGCAATAACAACAAACATCAGAACATATCACTTATTATCACTATAACAATTACAATACTAGTTTAAAAAACAATCAGTTACGAAAACTGAAACGTATAATATACTTAAATATGGTAATGAACGATCATTTATCACTTTAAATATTAATAATTTTTTGGCGATTTTTTTCTCCTTACTCCCTACCCTAGCTCTGAATTTTTTTATGAAGTAATTACAAAGTTTAGGAACGTAATTACATTTAGCCGGCCTCTTTTCGTAATTTGAAATTTTTCTTATAATGTTTTCTTGTCTTTTCATAAAATGTATATTGTAGATATATACAATATTATTTACGACTTCAATTGAATAGAATGATTTAAACTACACCAATATATGGATAGCTATAAATAGGTATATTACATAACAGTTAAGTTCTGTAATTATGAATTGAACATTTAAAAAATTGGCAAGGTACATGAAATACGTAATTTTATTCACATTGAGGGTATTTTCTCTTGTTTTGTAATTTGCCACTACATGTCATTACGTAATACTATATTAACTATTATATTATGCATAAGTACCGTCTATGAAAATAAGTATCAATTAACCATCGAAAAAATTTTTGATCGACTGGTATATCTTATTCATTATTTTATATTAGGTTTAATTAATGTTGAAACGAGGTAAATGGGAAATATTAGGTTAAAGTAAGTATTAAGATTTGTATTAATAAATATTTATTAATTAAAATTTAATAAATCGTATTAGAGTTCTCAGACACAGTTATGTGTTTATTAAGGGAAGAATGAATATTCCGCAGAGCCATATATCATAGAGAAACGTACGTGACCTTTATGAAATATTTGCCGCTAATGTCGCTTTTTATGTCTCCGATAACGAAAGTTAAGGAAAACTATTTCGTCAAAAGGTTGTAATGTAAATAATACAATACCGTGATGTATGTACGAATATTCTCAGTATTCAATACAGTAGGAGTAGTATAGTTTTTTACTCATCATTTAGAAATACGATATATCTACAATCCATTTCACACATTTATGTTTTGAAAAAAAGAAATATTATTAGCATTCTACCGTAGCAATCAATTTGTTTTTAAATTATATAATTGTCTCTTTTTACATTTATATAATGAAGTAAATCCTAACATGTTTGAAATATTTATTGGAAATTTATTAATGGTGTGCGTGGAGTTTTATTTTATACTTGCTAAAATAGCAAGCAAAAGTGGAAGCTATTTCTTTAAGAATAATTTTAAATGTAGCTGAATAAATTCCATGAACAATTTATTTAGGGCAAATGAATATTAAATATTTAATTCAATCTTTATTTTTTTAATGCTTATCTCATTTCAACTGTCCAAAAACACGGAAGGCGTGCTTTTCTGCATTTTTGGAATGCGACGCGCAAAGCACGAAAGTGTTTCATCGCTCACAAACTGATAAATATCGCAATGAGAT
Source organism: Pharmacophagus antenor (assembly GCA_018245475.1). Lineage (NCBI taxonomy): Eukaryota > Metazoa > Arthropoda > Insecta > Lepidoptera > Papilionidae > Pharmacophagus > Pharmacophagus antenor. Next base: position 48,663 of record DWQX01000161.1, on the reverse strand, counting down.
AACATCAATATTGAAACAAAAGAACAAACTAGAATTGGATAATGCAATTTTTCATTCAGAGTTAAATTACACATGTTTCACGAAAACTTAAGTTAAGCTTTGCGAATAACATTATTAACGTTATTTGCACTTTACTAAATTATAAATTTTACTCATTTAAAAAGAATTACATTTTATTGACTCTAATAAGAAATTAAGTAACCGTCAGCAAACTTTGTTAATATTTGTAAGATTTATTGCTTTGTCGTGTTACACAGTTGGGTTGAACAAAACATTTCAGACACTTGTTCATATTCCAGTTCTAAAAACTTTATCAAAGCTCTTTGGCAGTGGAAATTTCATTTTACTTGCTTCACACAGTTACCCTATAGAAATATACAACCGTATTTATAAAGGTAAATAATTGTGAGGTATTCTTAATTAACAATTGAAGAAGTATGTATGTAATAAGTATACAAATTATTAGTATAGTTATTTCTCGGAAACCAATAAATGAAGTTATCACCAATTAACTGATTTCGATGGGCAGTATATTTGTGAGAACAATTCAAGTATCGAGTTTACAATGATGGCGATATTGTTGTTCCAATAACCGAATATTACGCGGCGCCTGAAATTGCATTAATAAAATTTTAAGTGCATTTTATAAATGATTAGTGGACGGGCTTATTTTTCGTATTGTTGCATTGGTTTTATCAGTTAAAAAGAACATTGAACTTTTTCAATAATGTTATGATGTATTCAATCTTGCCATTTTACAAATTCTTACTGAATTTTAATATTTTTCGGGGAGATAATCCGTGCATCTTCATCCCTAAGCTTGCGAAGAGTGTTATCGGTTTTATTTCAGACGTTTATTTAAGACACTGTGAACATAATTTATTTATGAATCCCTTTTTAAATGAATAACTATCATTGCTAGAATCTGGAAAATATATTACAAAACACTCTTTCAAACTTAGCAGTATTTGGTATTTCTCAATATAATACTTGTCAATTTGTACAAGTTGACTCCTTTGTATTGTACGCCTATTACTGAACACGTTGAAATAATAAGATAAAACGACGATAATATATTTAACTTTTGCGTATTATGTAACCTTTCTTTTAATTAACAATTTTATTCTATAAAGCAGAATACACATACTTAAAGTAAAATAAATTTATAATATAAGAATTGAATCTTCAACTTTACATTTCCTTTTTAAATGATATTAACTGAGGAATCAAATTAACATTTCATCGAAATCCCATCTGGATACATTTAGTACTTATCAAGTGATTGGCAAATAAAGTGATATATTTAACTATATTGTACAATTTATATTTTTATGTAGAGATCTAATAAACTAATAGAAACAGTTCGTTATTAAAATAGTCGTGAAATAGATTGGAGCACTGTAATAACGTTACGACATAAAGATTTTTTTGTTCAATTTTAATTAAAATGTTTCCTTTGCCTCAGCGCGAAGCTTTTCCTTAGCTAGAATTGTTTGCTCGTTCCCGGCATGTGGCTTGTAAGTCTTTAATGAAAAACTTTAACATTAGTTTTACAAGGAACCAGTAAAGTGTTGCCTTTATAACCAATACTTGGACATTGTTCAAATGGATTAAAATATTTTACCAGAATTCTGACAACGTTCAAATTATTGTAGCTGTGCAGAGCTGATACTGACAATTTACGTAACGTAGTAACGGAAATATTACATAACCCAAAAAATGTATTAAAATCTATGAAGTATACTTAGTTTTTAATGGACCTTGATGTATAACAGTGACAAGCGTTTTATTAGTGACTAATCATTTCTTTTTATCTAGCTCTGAGGGACATATTCACTGATCTGAGCTCTGAATTGCACAGTTCTCTAAATTCGTCATACATAGATATAAATTATGCATAATTAGCAAGAGACACACTATCTGTAAAATTTCATTGTTGTAACCTAAGTTTTCTCACATCAACTGTGAAAAAACCGCGACCAGAAATGGCGTCGTATATTTCAACACAGCGATAAACTTGCCCTCATTCACGTCCACACTTGCCGTCTAATGGGGTTTGCGAGTTAGTATGCGCATAAAACTTTGCTGCCGTTTAACTTTAGCAGCTTTGTATCTTAATTAAATCAAATGTTAAAATATTTCGATATGTTATTTTGGTATATTTTTATTGAAAAAAAAAACTGTTTCGAGTTTTTTGTGGTATATCATTATCGAGATAAAGAATAGCAACAGTACATTTTAATTTAAAATATCAACTTTAGAAACGTTGTCAATAAAAAAGGAAACATTAACCTTATAAAATAAAAAATGGTAGAGCTACCATTTTATTTCCCTTACTTTGCTTTAAGAGGACTTCGTCCTTTTTCTATTTGAGAGTAAAAATTGAAGCACAAGTCCAACTTTACGTAGATGTGACATTTACAATGCTCCAAAATAGAAATTGGATATTCTGAATTCTTTTTAAACTTGGACGTTTCTTTGAAACCAAAATTTGTGGATGACAAAATTTTACATATGAATGAACTTCTAGTCACTTTAAATACATATTAAGTGGTATACGCTATATATGAATATAATATGTTTAGAAATTACCTAAAAATTTCCGCGTGAAGCTCTTCGGTTCTCTTACAATAAATTAGCGAATCAAATGTTAAAAAATTTAATTTAATTATGAAGGTCATTATAGTTGCCCGGAATTTAAATTTAGAATATATAGCATATATAAATATGTAGTACAATCGGTGATGTTGATTAATATTTGCTTCTGTATACTAAATGCTATTATGCACTATAAAGTAAATATTTTTGTATGTTAATATATATGTTAATAATTAAATACCTTTTAAAAGCAAAGACGTATCTCGTGTATATGTTAGTTAAACGAAACGGCATTCTATTTAAATTTGTCAACACTATTCCGCGCCGTGTTCATTTAGTTGTCTGAATTACAAGCTCCATTTTCCACAATGGAAACTACCGTTTCGTTAAATGAAGCATAAAGGAATGTTGCGGTACAAAAACAGTCCAAGAGGTTTTTGATACCTAAGTTAATATTCATTATGCAGTTAAGATCAGATCTACGGAAAGAACATTCGTCATAAAATTATAAATACTAAAACATCCCAATAATTCGTTTTTCTTCTATAGTTTTTGTCGCAATTTTGTTTTTCGAAAAATAAACGTAAGTCTACATTCATTAATGCATCAAATTACCACAGCGTCGAAAAGCAAATATTGAACAAAGGTCCGTAACCTTAATGTTTAATAAGAAAAAGAGACAAAAAGAAGTAGGAAGAAATATTGATATGCTATTTTCTTGTCAATTTTTGACTCTATCAAAAGTTGCTTTTAAATAATTCTGATTAAAACCAAGAAAACTTTTTATTTACAATGGAAATATATTAAATTAGGCGACATCAGTTTAAAATATTTCTGTACTTGCTTTAAAGTGAAAATCTTCTCTCTAGCTTAAAGATATTGGGAAAAAACCTACTGTGAGGTAAAAATAAAGATAAGCAATAATGTACTTATTTATTTATATGTATTTCAATGTAGTAAGGTCTACAATACCATTACAACCTTTACTTCGATCGTAGCTTTGCCCAGGTTGACCTACTTTCCAACTGTGCAGAATCTGTTATTGTGAAAGCTACTTTGAAATATTACGTTAACTAAACTTTGTGAATAGATTTTAAAGTGCATTTGACGAGGATATTTATTTAAATATTAGAAAAAGAAAATCATATAACTTAATTTGTATTTTTGCTATTAACAAGCTAGAGCTAATATACTTAACTATTGAGATACAGCACTAGTTGAAACTTTGATCAGTATAGTACATCGCAAATGTACTTGGAATTTTTCCTACACACCGTCAATACATCGAACCTTAAATCCTGAACGAAATAATAACTGTGGCCGTTGCGCCAAATCGATAGTCAAAGTATCCAATGAAATCAATTGAACGATGAATTTTTTTAAATTTCTTTATCATATTTTTTCATCGGTAAAGATCTAACACTAGACTACAATTGATACATGATGTTAAGTGACAACAAGGCAGCTGGTGCTACTTGCCTACCCAGCTTATACTGGCTCTTACGTGTATGGCTGCCGAACCATAGAAATGTTATTTTGGTGGCATATAGGCATTGAATATATTAACTAGTTAAGTAGGCTCGAAAAAACTCTACCACCTACTAAAACATTTTATTCTAATCTTCTCACCTACAGGGATGAATTTTTCGATTTTTTTTTATCAACTTATTACGTTTGTGATGATTTATATTAAAAATAATCATTAAGAATTGTAACCCATACTGCAATATCTTACGCGTAGGTTTACTCGTACATAAAGTGAAAAGAGAACGTTGTTCTAATAATAGATTTAAAAACAATATCTCTAATAAGTCCAATGGGACCATTGAATTATCACGGTTCTTAAGCTGCAGGATATTTTAATGTGAATTAAGAAAAAATAATACATATAAAAAAAAGTCGACTATACTTTGCCAGTACCCTTCGAACTACTACATAACTACTGCCTGCAAAGAATATTTTATAAATATCAACGCTGGCCCAGTTCGGTCTATCTTTAGCTTAGCTAGAAGCACCTCAAGCAAAATGGAGAGTCTCAGAGAACCTTGTATAAAATAAATTATATTTTTACCTTAACTGTATACAAACACAGAATAAAACGATAGACACACAGTATAAATCAGAATAAATTTTGCTGTGATCACTAAAAGCATAAAATTACTATAAAAACTAGACAAATAACTAAATAAAATGCAATCCGCAATTAATTTCAATAATTAATTCAATTAATTACTATTAAATTAAACTTTTTTTTGTTATAAACAAAAATAAGGTACCGTCAATTTGTATTTGTTAGTAACTATTGATAGACAACTAGAATATGATTTGAACAAGCGTACATACTGGATGGTGGTAAGTTTTTTCGAATCCGTTTGACTAGCTACCACCCTCAATGTCAGTCTGCTGTCATATTAGCATTGCTGTGTTCTGACCGGCATACATGTGAGAGCAAGATCTATTCTGGGCGGACACTCTTTCACTACCTACAACCTTATTAATATTTAGCATCAAGTAAAGTCGGAACCAAGTGGTCATTCCCGATAAAAAAATTATAATGTATTAAAGGTAATTTTAATTATTTTTAATCGAAATTGAGATGTTTTTGTATTATCATGATATTCACCTATTCATCTACACCGATACGCTACATCGTAAAAATGTTGTAACACAAAACATTCTGTTACGACTATGTCATACAACACAATCAATTTGACGCAAAATCGATACATTCCAATTAATTAAGTTATAAATTGAATACACTATCAAATCAAATAGTCACGTAGCTGTTTCAATATCACTCCCAGTGTGGAAACTTTGATGTGAAATTTAATTAGAGCCTTGTACAATATCGGGATTAGTTATTCGAATAGACCAGTTCTTTGTCCGGTTACAAAGGCACACGGTGATGGATCCAAGTAAATCTTAATAGGTTTCTAAAATTCTGAAAGGATTAATTATAAAGATAATTAGATTTGGCTTTGTTAATACATGTTAGAAAAAGTGTCATATATAAATTATAACAAAATTGATTGGTAATTGCTATAAAATATATTTGAACTGTGGTAACATAATCTTCTTTCTATTGAATATTTGTGAAAATCATCATGCGAACTTATTATATATAACCTAACAATTATAAAGTAAATTTTACTCGTAATTGTTCAAAGTTGTTACATATTTCACAAAAAACAAGATTTTTGGGGTATCAGGTCACACATGTGTTTTCAATTTTCTTTTTTCTTATAGTAGACAGGAAGGAGATTTTACATTTCTACGAAATTTTCTACGAGACTTTTATATACAAAAAATTACGGCCCCTTAACAGCGTTCATAATTCATAGTACCTATAGAAATGGCATTACTGATATTAAAACTACAGGGGAAAGTGTCGGTGCCAGGTGGAATATCAGCGTTGAGATATTGACGGAGGCCTGATGTCACTCCGAAGCATCGGACGTGTCTAACCAGCTGTATACATAATAGATATATAATAAAAACATAACGATTTTTTCAAAAGTTATCTGTGCGGTGTAATGAAATGTAAGATATATTCTAATAAATTCTTTATACAAATAATTAATTATTAATATTATTGCATAAATTTATAACATAATATCGGAAAAGTAAACAATTAAAATAATAATAGGTAATTTTGAAAAGGAATAAGCTTATTTTAAAGGCATCCAAAATAAAGTTCTAACAAAATGCTGAAATATGGCATTCAAACAAGTGCTCGAGACGAATTAAAATGGCACCGTGGCTGTCGGAGCGGGAATAGGTGCATCGGGAACTTTGTGCTGAGTAAGAGCGTGAGATTGGGCGGGCGGCGGACCGGGAGAGGCTGCGAGCCCGCCCCGTAGGCCCAGTGGCTCTCCGACCGCCGCACTGAGCGCACGTCGCGCTGTCGCAACGTTACTCGCACCCGCCGGTACGCGTTACACTTACAAGCACACGCATGCAATCCTCCCCCTACCTCCCCCACCCGCCTTTGACCCCTAACTTCCCCCACCCACCTTCGACAACCGCACACCATGGCCCCCGTGACCTCCAGGTGGATACTAATTGCGCTATGCACATATATTTAACCTTCAAATGCATAATTACAAACAATGGGAAGCATTCGCGTAATCATTATCCACTGTTTATGTTAGTGATTTCTAGAGCATCTGCATGTTTGTATATAGAAATATTTGAATTATACCAGTTGTTTTAAAAAATACTTACGTCTCTATTTTTTAATCAATTTTATTTTTATAATTGAATTGTAAAAAAAAAAGTTTTACAAATATTAGCTACGCACGTTATATTTTTAAAACTCATATCGTATAAGCAACAAGGGGTTGCATAGTTAGCGGCAATTTTATTTACTCCGTCGAGAACTTTCCAAATATATTTTTCACAGATTCACTATATACAGTGTAATGAAGTTTTATAGACATATTACATAAATATATGAAGTCTTTATTCTAAATAGAATGTCACAAATTTATGAAATAAAAAAAATGAAATTTAAAGCCTGCTTTATGATATATTTGCATTTTTAAATATAAGTAATTAATACATAATAATAAGTTTAAATAACAAATGCTAATTGTACAAAAATATTAATATTACTACGAAAATTTACATTACTTTTCAAAATTTATACATAAACTTTTGATAGATAATGTATTACCATGGCTTTAGTATTCACCGAAATAATTTATTTTATACAAAATTTATTATCATTCTTTCAATAAACAAATGAAAAAATATTTGTATAATATATTCCTAAATATAACTTTACTTCTAAAAATAGCTGATTGTTTATTTTTAAACAGTTATGTATTTTAAGTTTTAAAGTACAATTATTTCTCTAGTCATATATAAAAAATGTAATTTGAATACCTAAGGTACAGGATGATTATCTTTATGTTAAATTAATACATTCTCATAATGGCCCATTCACAACTTTTTAATTATTTTTTGTATACTCGTATCGTCTTGAAAGATTACTGCTTAAAAGCTTTTGCATGTCGTAAATGATAATGCAAACGTAGTCTTCGTGGACGGCGCAATAAAACGGAGTAAAGAACGTCCAATAATCAAACAATAAACAATATTGCTTTTAATAACCAGCATTCAAAGAATTAATCGATTTGCAATTTTGTTTTGTTTATGGATTGGACATAATTTTTTTTAATTACTATATAGTAATTAAATATATAGCATAATTATATAGCAATAGAAAATAAATGAAAAGGTCCCGTCGGATCCGACTTTATCGATGCTTAATGAAAACAATTAACTGTTATTATTCATAAATATAAAAAAAAAAACTGTTGTAGATTGTGTTTCTAATTAATAACAATGACTTCAAAGTGAACAAAATAACTCGATTGTTCACTAATATGACATTATTATTGTAAATCACAACAAAACTATTAAATGCATTATAACGTAAATAGAACGTGAAAGAATGGGCAATGATAAAGAAATGGCTATAAATGTATTATCGTTTTTAAAGTTAATATGTTAAATTAATTTATTTGAAAATGGTTTCGCATCAATCTAACATTTAAATACAAATAACACATATAAGCCTTATATTACAAAGTTGTAAGAATTCGATTTAAGCGTCGGCTTTGAAGGACAATGTGACCAGAAATGTTCTATATTGAAATAAAAGTGTTCGAACATGCTTGCTGCTTATCTTCCTTACCCTTTCCGGGTTATTATAAAAGCGCGAAACATTTATGCCCAAACTTTAAAGAGAGGAAGGTTGTGCAATATTATGATAAAAAACGAATACTTTACCAAGCTAGCGTGCTTTACCACATAATTTTATAAAAACACTGCTTTTTGAAAAATATAACTTTCAAACATTTATAGGAACCGTTGCAGGTATTTGGTAAATGCTATAAAGGTATTTTGTTTTTAAATAAAAACATAAGCAATTTCTTTCATTAGAAAAGTGTTAAAAATCTCATATTGTAATTGAAAAAAATGTATATAAAAGAATTACAAAAAAGAATAGATAAAAATACAAAATAATATTTTTACTTACAATTTAACACTACCTTTGTCAAGTGATTATTTTAATCCTCGCGAGAGTGCCTCGATCATTTTCTATGAGGATATTATTATAATTAGTTTTAAAAGGAATTGAAACGTTTTCTAATCGAATACCGGGATTACATCAAGTTCGGTAAACATTGTGTTTAAACATTAACATTATTTCTTCCAACGCTAATACTATATTTCGGTATGTAACATGCATGTTGACTTGATAGTATAAACGCTATCATTGTAGCTATCGTCCAATATAGGTCAAAAAATCATCACTTCCTTTCAAGTGATAATACACTTTTTGACGGAAGTTTAAAAATAGGTAAAAGTGAGAAATAAGTTACCGTTCTTCATTCAAGAGGGAACAGTTGTACTTATAAAGTTACGGACAAGCTTTTGTTGTTCAGTTCGTATCTCGTTTAGACAATTGAAAAATCTTGAGCAAGGGGGAACTGTAGTGGCACTCTTGCTTAATTAACCAATTTAAAAATTACCTTTGAATATACCTTTGAATTATTGTCATAATATGATTGCCAGCAATTATGAGTATAAATGCGACTTATTTTTTTAACTTTCATAACGAAAAATAAAATGAAGTCATGGTAGGATATACAAATGGCGATTTTAACTTCTTAATAGCGAATTTCTCATGAGTCTTCATTTTTATAGAATTTTGTTATAATATATAAACTAGAATAATAACTTACTTTCAAGCCTAACATTAAAAATAACATATAGTTTATAAAATTTTTTGATATATGACAGCTAAAACTTGTTTATAGCTTTGGCTTTACTTACTACTAGTATAAAAGAGATGTCGCTCGTGCCATTAAATTTCAAACCGTGATTAATTAAATAATAATTTAATGTGAAATACTATCAGCATTTTTTATTTATTTATAACCCATGTTATATTATTATGTATTACATGTATTTATGAATTTAATATTTTAATATTTTTATTAGTTTACATACTTTATTAAAAAATTTTGCCTCGAATTTCTAAGTATAATACACTTGTCTCAAGTAGCTCTTGCGAGTAGAAGCATTTGATATTTTAATAATATGAAGGTGCTTTGTAATCTTTATCAAAAACTTTAATGCTGGTTAGTTGCGTGCGTAGTTTATTGTACGTGTTTTTGTAACAATATTTAGTTTCCATTATTTTTTCCAAATGTAATTATTTACGGGACTCAATTTGTAAAGCTTATAAGCTTTAAATGTAAACTATTGTTTTATTAGAAGTAACGTAGTACAACACAGTTATAGATTAAATTAGAGAGTTAAATTATCTGAATAAATTAAATATAATAAAAATCCTACGTAATACATTTGAAAAAAGTAACAATTTATGTAGGTAATTGCTAAAAAATCATCGTTTTATATGGGCAAGCTCATTGCTTAATGCATGAGCAAGGCAAGTGGTTAAACCAAGCGTGAAATAATTCAATGTCCTAGTGCGAGTCGAACTCACATTGCGAAGGGTTCCGTATGATAAATACTGTTACGTTAATTTTGGTTCGTCGTTTTTTCGATTGAGTACTTTAATTAGGCAACAATCAATAAAAATCGACGGATATGGTTATAAAAATTAAAGTTGATTTTTAAAATTAAATAATAGTGGTAAAAGGACAGTAGTGTGTCTTTTAGAATAATTCATGTCTATAATTGGAACGTACATATAAGAACGTTGTATTAAATTTAAATAATGACGAATTTACACATAAATACAACTTAGAATTAGTTGCCGTACTATTCGTTAATTTCGACTGACGCCATGCTAGTTAGGCGTTATCGCCTCTTACGTATTGAAAAATCGTAACACCACGGACACTCAACAGATAGAGCTGATATATGTAAAGATTTTTTTTTGTCTATTTTTGTTGTATTATTTTGTTTCTATTTGTTTTTGTAGCAGTAATAGAAATACAAATTTAAAATTTCTACCTATTACGGTCCATGGGATAGAGCCCGCTTACAGACGGGTAGGTAGACAGACGAATGACACAGATTTAGTAATAGGGTTCCGTTTGTGACCTTTTGGGTAAGGAATCCTAAAAAGCAGTTTCATGACGGTAAAAAAAGGGCTACTTAACATGAAATCAAGAGCTCAAATCCGCAACTAAACATGTCTTTACACAAGTTAGGTTTTTCTTTTAGCAAGACTTGTTCACATAAGGATTGTTTAATGGGAATTCTAGTTATGCTAGCTATACGAATATTGACATTGATATAAATGTTATAATCATTGTTTAAATTTATTATTTATTTAATATGTGTATGTGTAATGAACATTTCATTGCAAGCGTTTTATTTTTTCCGGGAAAGATGAAGCATACTGCAAAAATAAATTTCGAAATATTTTATATGAAATTTAAATATATTAAATCCATTATTATTTCAATATAAATTTCAACAGTATTAAAAATTTAAGCTAAACAAAAGTTCGCTAACACTCACGCTAACACTCGAATGTTTTAAATTATTTATTGCCGAATACAATTATGGCTAACAAGACAGCTCATCAGATGGGTTTAACCAGGAATAGGCGGGTGCGGTCGGGGTCACAGAAATGGGTCAGTGCCAAAACAGCCTTGATAAGATCGTAACTGAGAGACCTGTTGAGCGATTGTTTGCTCAGGCGTCCCCATTAAAATAAGATATTACTTCTCATTTTTATGTTAACGTCATTATTTATTTTAAAAACTCAAACGTTAGTATCTAAGGCAGTATTATTTTATTATTTTTTAAGGTTAAGGTGGGATGACTGTTTCTTAGGAAGTTAAACTTTAATAATGTTTCGTTTTTATATTTTTTCTAAGCATTAGCTATCGCAACAGAAAAATAAGGATAGTCAATTTTTGGAATACTATATATATATATAGCATTTAGTATAATTTATTGTTATTATATTTTCTAAAATTATATCTGAAATAATATTAGATCTTTATGTAATATAATAATGGAACAGCAACATACATAAATTATCAAGTGTACAAATGATGAACTCAATTCGGCTTCGGATCTTTTATCCAAAATCATATATACAGTACATAATTGACGATGCCTGTTTATTTAATTGTAAAAGAAAAATCTAAAAAATCAATATAAACAGTTGATAAATTTTTTTTAATTTGAATTCGCTGTACATACATTGATTAACGAAGAATTTTAATATGAGTTACCCAGATATGTTGGCCATACGGACGATGAGTAACTGCAATAAACAGTTTGAATATTCCACAGCCGCAAACATGTTCAACTGTGGAAGCTTAAACAATAAATATTCCTGTTTATAACGTAGCCATAATTCATATGTTGATTAACACATTCAATGTACTCTATGCAAACTGTTAATGGAATCTATTAAAAAGTTTAAATTTTTTGTTAATGGTATTGGACCATTCATTACTCTAATAACATAAAAAAATTCAAGGTATTTTAATTATGATGATTGCGATTTTTGAATTATTTGGACAATTTTTTTCACAATGCCGCATTAAATCATCAAACTTTGTTTATATTATACAGCAGATCCAGAAGTAGTTTCTTGCGCAAATAGTCCTTTAGAAATGTCCTTGTACAAATTTAATTTCATTAGTGTCGATCATAGGGCATTAAGTGAAATTAGTTGTCGTTTACCACCATTATCTCTATGGAAAACGTTAAGGATGATAAACGTGATGTAATTAATAAAAACTATATAACTATAAATAAATATAACGTATTTTTTCGTCTACCACTCTTCAGGTCGTGCCGATTAACATAATGTAGGGAATTTTTACCATTTCTTAAAATTGTGTATTGAGCAATTAATAACATTATTTAAAATTCCTTTCTTGTTTGGCTTTTATTCTTGGATGGTTTCATCCTCACATTGTTGGAACTGGCGTTGGATACATTTCACTGTTTAAAAGTGCGTATGAAGGGTTAATCGAATAAAACATATTTTACGTTTCAAGAAATTATTGAATAACACGAACATAAATTATTTGAAGTCAAAAAGTGCCTATTATGAATAAATGAAGTCTGACTTTTTGACTTGGAATATTTTATTAAACTATTGTGAATTAAACAATATCAACTTATATTTTACGTGTTAACTTTTTTATAACAGCGATGATGCGGCGCGGTTCAATGGCAATGATCGGTATTGGGGAACCACTAATAGTGGTTGAGGAAAGTGGAGTGGAAGATTCCGAATGCTCGCCGCGTTCGCTAGCCCCTACCCGCGACCTCTCGGTCGACCAGGAGTCGCCACCGGATCCGTATCACTTATCGCCCTGGCGGGAGACCCGGAAGCATTCCTTGCCGACACCATCATGTACTACTGGCCCAACGGCTAGTCAGGTGAGGGTCAAAGATTCATCTGTATACATTTTTATGCTATTATTACAATTAATTGCTTTGGATTTCTTAAAGTTTCCAACTAAACGTGTTTCACTTTTGGTGAGGGTGTGTGTTCATATATTGGATTTTTTTTCATCTATGTGTCTTCTAACATTACATACTTTTTAATTTCCTAATAGAATAACCTCTCTTTTCATTATCACCTTTTTTCACTTCCTTTCTTTTTTGTTTTCGTATTTTTTTTCTCTTTGTGCACACTTATTATTTTTATGCAAGGATATATATTAATATGTATGTATATATAAAAATTGTCTACTCATTTATATGTGTATTACCTCCCCCTCTCTCTCATCTTTATTTATATTACTATTATTTTACCATTTTATTCTCTATTATTCTTTTTACGCACCCTATATTTATATACATCTCTTCTCAACCCTAAGGTAGACTGGCGGAGAATGCCATTTGACATTAAGTCCACCTTATGTACAATTTAGTGCATTAAAGTTTAAAATAAATAAAATACTTATGTTTGTAAAGAAGAAACAATTTCAGTTTGAATTAATGACAGCAAACACAGCAAATAACTTTTACAATGCTTTTCTGACAATATTATCTCATGTTTTTAAGAAAATTACAGAATGAAAGATTAAAATTATAATACGATAAAAATATTAAAGAAAAAATTTGAACAGTAGTTTCGAGGGTTTTTTGTAGAAGTAAATAATGAATACCTTTTTATAAAATTTTATACCATTTTAAAATAGGTGAGACGCCTGTCAGAGAGAGGGGAGGGTGTGGTTAAAGAAGCACGAGAAGCAGCCTTCCTTGCTACACTGAGCCAAGCTCCGCCACAGCCAGGAGGGAGAAGGTAATTTTTACAGTTATTAAAAAAAAGATCTTTGCATAGGTATCAGAATAACTGTGGTGGTAAGTATTAGCACAACTTCAATAATTGCAAGCAAAGAAGCTCGACCTTTGGAATCAATATATCAATTCAGTTTTAAGCGTTTTTCTTTAAAGTTAATAATTTTTGTCATTTTTAGTTTTGTTAAGAGTATCGAAGTAAAGTATTTCTTATTTTAAAACGTAAATAACTTTAACAAGTTCTTTAATTAACAGAAAAGTCCAACATGGCTTTCCAATATTTGACTATAATAAATTTTCTTTGCAGGCATTCCGTTGTAACTATTTCTCGCGTACCTCAAGCACTATTCGGGCGTGGACGACGAGAATCAATCGCTGCTTTTCCAGCTCTTGGTCGGCGCCGAGATTCTGGTGCTAAAAAATGTGAGTACTTTATTGTTTTAGTTATTTTAACTATACCGTTATTAATAATTAAAAGGAATATAATTTATAAAATAAAATAGAACAAGTTAAACATAAAATAAAATTTTCCTCAGGTCCACCGGCCACTGATACATTTGGCAGTACGCATAATTTGCAACTTGACATAATGGATGATATCGTCCAAGCACGTAAAGTCCGAATGCGTCTTTGGAATACATCTAACGAAAGAGTCTGTGAAGTACAACCACTTGATGAAAGATCGCCTATTAGTGGATCAGTTAGATATACAAATCGCGGTCGGCGCCACTCTGACTTTGTAGGTGCACCGTTGCCTCCAATACCAGCTAGGCGTCGTGCCTCAGAGATGCCACCGCCACCTCCAATTCCTCCTCGAAGTGGAGTTGGAGTTGTTTGCACAGATACAGACCTCCGTCTCATGCTCAACGCTCTTACATCTTCTGCTACTGAAATTGACCGCTGTGGCAAACCGGAAAGGGCTAGACGTCTTGTTGATATGCGATCTAGTAGTTTCGATGCCTCTACCCTCCGCGAAAAATCAACAGAATCGGGGACTACATGGTTTACTCGTCGTCATCAAACTCTGGCCACAAAGAAAAAAGAGAATGAGCCAAAAAAACCAAAGGTTACATTCGCTCCAGATTCTAAACAAGCTCCTGGAGATGCTGCTGCCGTTATTTGGGATAAACCTACAGGCTCTGTGGTCGACGCTAGTGCTCTAGGTAGCGCCATTGAAGTATTTCTAAGAAGGAGTAGTGGTGCCGAGCCTGCGCCTTCTACATCAGGCGTAACAGTGCAGAAACCAATAAAAAAAATTGATAAAGAAATTAAGAAGGAAGCCGATAACCGGTTAAAGTCTCTTGAAACTCCCAGTACTAGCAAGCAAGGAATGCATACTGAAGGTGAGCGCTGGGGTACCAATAGACCAGAGGAGGACGACGCAGCGGACAGTTGCGACGCTTCAATATGTTCATCATTAAAAGACCTTTTCGTGTAGGCGCCTTCAGTGCATTTTAATATCTTATAAATGATAACTTAGTCGTCGAATACAAATTAATTTCTCAGTCGATGATTGAATGTAACACGTTGCGGCTGGATGTCGCCCGTGTCGTGTTGTATGTGCTCAGTGTACCTTTATAAATCTTTTAATGTGATAGACTGCGCGCTCGCGGCGGTCGTTAAGAGACGTCGCGCGACCGGCGCATGCTCGGCGTGAAATTATTTTTAGAGTAAACTCTATTTTCATTGTAAATTTTTTGATATTAGCAATCATAATTATTAGATAGTGAATTGTAAGTACTCGTGATTGTGGGGCGTGCGATTTTCCAAGCCGGTCGATAGCCGGCGAATCCCCCGCGCGCCTCTCCTGTCCCCGCCCCGTCTTGTTCCATAATCTGTGTATTGTAATCCAATATTAATATTAACAATTTAAACTTTATCTAATAGCAAACGATTACATGGAAAAGTCGGAAGAAATGTACGCTTAATAGACAAAGTCGACTTCGGTCGCATTTATCAATAAAAGTTTTTATCGATGTTATCTTGAGTATTATTGTTATCCTTTTCACAATTCATTGCGACTATAGTATCTTTTCTCGGCAAGCTATTGAACTATAATTACACGTTGATGCAGATTGGAAGAATTCACGTTTGAGGATTATAACTAAATGGGTAGTAGAAATCAAATTGGTAAATAGTAACACAACATATTCGATAAGTATTTTCCTGGATTAGAGCAAACAGTTTTCCAACAAAAAAAAACATTTTTATGCAAAAACCTGTCACTTATTATAAACTAATCGCTACTCAATCCTCTGGGTGTGGTAATTTTGCAGTAAATCCATCGAACTAGAGAATAGTTCCAATGAAATATGAACACTCCCTTTTGAACCCCGAAGGGGTGGA
Source organism: Pharmacophagus antenor (assembly GCA_018245475.1). NCBI lineage: Eukaryota > Metazoa > Arthropoda > Insecta > Lepidoptera > Papilionidae > Pharmacophagus > Pharmacophagus antenor. Next base: position 32,454 of record DWQX01000161.1, on the reverse strand, counting down.
AATTTAAAAAACCTTTTCATAAATAATCACATAGAGAACTCTCTGCAAATTTTAATTAGTAACGCAGGTTTTTGAATTTTGTAAGTATGGATTTACTATTAAAAAACAATATAATAAGTACAGTTTTTAAAATGCAGAGAAATCCAAGAACTTTAAAACCTAGCACATTGTGTTTTAGTATATTATAAAAAAACAGTAAAAATGTACAATTAAATGTATCCTGCTAACATGAACCTGCTGACATTGAACAAAATACAATCAAAATACAAGAATATACACGACATTCTTTCAACCTAATTATTTTTCTGTAATGATCGGACAGCTTTTAAACATTTACGTTTATTTATAGAACGTCCGAAAATCTTCAATAAATTTTTTACCAAATGCGAAATTGAGTTCATTTCGAAATTTGATCAAGACATTTTGTCAATGAAGAAATGCAAGAAGTAAACAGTTTTAACTGATTAAATTAACTTCTTTAATAAATCTATTCAAGAATATTACTATTTAGTTTTTCACATGAACAACTTGGTTTATAGTCGCACTTTCAAAATCAAATATTGTTCTTGACCTTTAATAAGATTACACTATATATAAAGATTTAATTAAATTTCACTTTTAATGATTTTTGTGTACAATTTTTATGACTTAATATATTTATTGAATGGTTTATTTAATAGCAATTGATTTCACCGATACGTTTGTGTTAACAACTTTTCAAATTGACTTAATACCTTAAGAATAGAAATACTCATCTTTCAATTTCGTATTTCAATATACAAAGATACAAATATTGATGTCAGGAACTTACACTTCTATTTTTCGAATGAACTTGTCCGTATTTACATGTTTATTTGACAGATTAATATTAAATATTTATGAATTATTACTTGGGTTAGTAAACTGAGTGAATAAATTCAAGTATATTTAGGATAATCGGGTCTGAAAGTGAGGGAATTAGACAAAAACATTTTGCGGATTCACTACGATTTAAAAAACAAAAGGATATGAATATTGTTGCCGCGAAACATTTTGAATTTTGTATTTTCTAAGAAAATACAGATTTACCGTTCATTTGTCAAAGCAGTTTGATTAGATAACGTATATATTTAATATTACACCAGTAAATACGAATACAGAATCGGACGGAAAACTTATTCATACATAATTTCCTTCATTCTATTCGCATTTTACAAATATGTAATATATATTATGCAGAGGATTATGTTCAAAAGAGAAATATTATTATTAATCTAAATATCTTTATGATACATACATATTAGGATAGTATTAATTTTGTCTTCATAGTTTTTACTAGATGTCATAACTTTGGTGAAAATAAATAAATACATAAACGTTATAACTTTAAACACAATCATAATCAGGATCCCGCTTTAAATGTTTCTTGGAACGTACGTAGCATCATTTGCATTTCATCTACTATGTACATAATTTAATAAACATGGCTGTCTATGTTGAGATTTTATGTCCTGTTCGCATAGCCAGCGTGCTTCGAGCTGCCAACCTAATAACCGATCCTCTCACTTGTGACTAAATCGATTAATTTATGGCGACAAACTTACAACGCTTCGTTGCCCACGTCTGACAATCTAGTTTCACATATATATCCGATAAATATGCATAATTTTATATAGTGTTGACTTGAAGGGGAGTGCATAGATTGTGCAACACACGATGTTTACATTTTTATAAATGAACTATGTTCAGGACCGTGTCCTCAGGGGAAGTCAGAGCATTTATATACACATCTACGTAAAAAATATTGATTTTACCCATTTTTTTGTCTCTATGGTCGTGTTTAAACTTTGTATCAATAATGATTTATTAATTTTACAACACTATATTGCCTAAATGGGGTATGCCGGGCTTTCGGGCTTATATGGCGGTACCGTCACCGTTTACATTAATTAAAAAATTTGCAAATTTTTAGTACATTCTTTTGTGTATTATCGTTTTTCTTTTTCGAGATCACCGACAATAAAGTGTTATTAGTGTTAAATAATTTAATTTTCAAAACTTATTCGTGAGAATAACATTTATTGTATTTAATAAATGAACATCAATAACAAAATGTAAAGAAAACCAAACACATTAAGAATTATAGTCTAACTTAACCTTTTAGAAATGGCGTAATTTCCCGCGAATGGGTAATTTTTACAATTAGATCGAGTTGTAAAAAAGTGTAAAGGTGATAAAATTTTATAGGTGTTTTAAATCTCTAAGGAACAGTAGACAACTACAATTAAGATATACGTACAAAATTGGGCGTTTAATTAAAGTCATAATGGTGGTTTAGCCCTACGCGAAAGCCATCATAGCGACGCATCGTGCGTAAGGATTAAAAATGATAATAATTGGAATTTAAAAGTAATAGATTTTTTTACTTTTAAAAATGAAGGGCAAAAAGTATTCAATAGATAGTTAGGAAAATATTGAATTATTGTTGAATAAAAAAAACTGAATGACACGTATAATGTAGTGTAATTCACCATAAATTCGTTTCATTTTCTTCATAAAAACCGTGCTCTATGCAAATATAAAGATAAAGTACAGAGAACACATTAAGAGGTTCTTCATATAAATCAATAAATCTTAATGTGGATTGAATAAATAACACGTTTGGTTATCTGTTCTGTCTGAGTTCGTGGTTAAATATTCAGAGGCGTTAACACTTGAAAATATGAATATGCTATATTTTAACGTGATAGGATTTTTTCCGGTCTTATATTATAAATTTCTGTTTTATTTCTTTTTCTGGTCTGAGTGTATACATTTATTTATAGTTCAAACGAAATGAATTTATTATGCGGAAATTCTCAACTTTCTTTATTAAGTCTTTTGTAGCAAAATAATGTTACATGGAACTTGTATATAATATAATAATATGTAAAGGAAACTTGAAATAATTTAAAAATTCTTTTGTACATTGATCACGCGAGAAAGTGTTGTTTTAATATTTTCATATTATTCATTACATCTTTACAAAATATTTTTTTAGGAATAAAATGTTTATTTGTTTTATCATAAAGCAAAATTCTATAGAATCTTTAGTGAAGACATTAGTGTCTACATATATAAGCAATGTTCACATTAAGGTGTCACGTGACAAAACCGTTTCGTCACAACCAAAGCCGTGATAAAATAACGAGATTAGGTTAACAATCCGACCATTACCGAGCACCCGGAAATCCGATTCACTTTCTTTGCTTTTATGTGTAGTCACTGACTTTAACTAGCAAAGTTGGGTTTCATAAATTTTTCACTTTTATTTATGTATAGAGCTGTGTCATAGTCATGTTGTTCTGGTTACGTTGGTTAAAATAATTAGGTAATTATTTGGATGAATTAATCGAATATGTTCACTAATTGTATTAGTTAATTGTTTTGTGATAATTTAAATTTCGTTATTGTTTAATCTTAATAATATATATGAAAAAAATTACGGACAAACGTGTGTACTATTCACTACAATAAAAATTTAATCTTGTAACTCATCGTAATATTTATATAACCTGTCAATATTAACAAAACTGTTGAAAAAAATTTTCTTTTTGTCGGATCAATGTATTTTAATAGTTAACAGTATATTTAATAGTCGTCAAAATCACAACTTGTTAATTAATTATATACAAATCCTTGACGTTGTATATATACCATATTTACATTTTAAATTGAGATCTTTCTATACAAAAGCTATTTAACTGGCAGCCAAAGATATATATTTACAATTTATATATTCATGTTGTTAGTGGAATAAGATATATGTGTGCAAAATAATTGACAACTTAGAAACATTTTTCGTATGTCAAAGTATTCTAGTCATGTGTATTCCTTAATAATACTTTAAGAAATTAGGGACATTATAATTGTATTTAATGATAAATAAATTATACAATAAATATGAATTGATATAAAAATTTACATAATATACAGTAATTACCAGAATGGACAATAGCAATCTTCATTGAAATTAAATAGTCTTCAAATTTCTATGAAACCATTTATATTATATAATTCGGAAATAAGCACAGCGTACACTTAAATCCATGTACTATAAATCTCTTCGTTATCGACTTTTAATAACAGATATTCGTCCGTTTGCTTTCGCACCGATAAAACTTGACCTATTTATGTCAACTTCGACAGCAGTGTCACTTATTGGCGTTCACCGTCCCCTTTAATACGAATATTATAAAATGCTACTTTTAACACTTTCTGTATAATCGCTTTTCCAGTAGCGACACGCCCGCTGCACGAAGCCCGGCGTTGAATACAAAGTGCCCATAGTCAGTCTTTTGTATAAAGATTTTGCTTACCTTATAAGAATAAGTAACTGTACAATAACATTTAAAAAAGTGCACCTTATTTTCTTGTCTGGTTCTTCTCAGGACAGTCTACGTTTTTGAAATCGCCGTTAGAATAATTTCGACCATTCAAAAGCGCTTGTTAAGGCTTATTTGAATAAAGTATTATTTGAATTTAAATTAAGAAAGGAAAAATATTTATCCAGGACAAATTAATATATTTTAACCAAGCGTTATTTGGAACTATATTATTAAGAGATATTTATATAAAACAATATTACCGATCATCAGATGAATACCGGATAAATGCGGCACTCGTCTAGACAGGTCGCGCATAGACTATAAATATATCCAGCACTCGTACCGAAAAGTTAACCCTTTGATTTCATGATTGTTGAATTGCAACGGAACAAGAAGCAAGCTTTGAATCAGCAAATCACACGTGGCATACATGAATTTATTACTTTTGTTAACATTGATATTGAAATTAGGTTTTATATGTGGTTTAATTTTATACAACAGGTCTCCGAGGAGAACAGTAAAGATTTTAAGTTAAAGAAAGGTTAGGATATGTATAGCACGGCATGGATACTGTTACTTAAAGGTCAGATAAAATTACGCAGGTTAATTCTATTAAAAGTATTTACAGGCACTGTTTAGGCGGTCGAACGGTTACGCATATACGAAAAAGTGTATTTTTCATTAAATAATACTAGTAAGGAAAAATGTCATTCATTATTATAATTATAATTTATCACCTTTTTTTGTTAACAGGGGGGGGGAATCTTCCAAAGATACCCTACCTTCTGGGGGCTAAGTCAGGATTCTGTGGGTTTTTTACCCACCTAAACCCCCTCGGTGGTCGATCGGAACACATACGCGGCCACAATTTATCACCTGTGTCAGGTTGACATCACCGCAGCATTACGGTAATGTGTAAAATTGTTCCAACATATGATGTCAATAGGGGGCACCATCACACTTGGTAAGACTAGTCCCTTTAACTCTTCGAATTAAAGATTTACGTACAAAAAAAATGTTCGCAGTATGCATATTTCTCTCTAAGTAATAGTGTGCAAACTTTACTTTATTCGGTTCGAATGTCGCTTTGTAAGGCGTTGTATATTACTGGAGTAACAACATAATAATTGAGACTCCTCACCTCACCACTCAATTATCTTGTACCACTTATCATCACAATAGCCTTCACGTCATACTGTCCCTACGACTAATAACAATATATATTTTTTTTTATTCTGAATCAGGTATTTTGCCCACAACCCCACCTGATGTTAAGCGGAGATATGGTTTGTAAAGGTGAAGGGTATTAGCCCAGAACTAATCTATTCACACAAGGGGTGTGCCCGATCACTCAGATACGCGTCTACGTAAAAAAATATTGATGTAACATTTTTCCATGTTTTCTATCTTTACAGTCGTGTTAAGACTTTAGAGCAATTGTGATTTAATCATTTTAGTGCACTGTTGCTTAAATGGGGTATGCCGGTCTTTTGGTCTTGTAGGGAAGAACCGCCATTGATTGACATTTATTTTAAACAATATTTAGTTACGTATGATAGATGGGGAAATATAGAATTAATATAATTCCAACAGGGTATAATAATATTTATTGTAATAAGTAATTTCTGTTTATCGCGTGCTGATCTTCGTGTTACTAATAAGTAAAATATAAGATTCTATCGTTATTTCCTAATCTTTAGCATTTTGTATGCGTACGTTATTAGTGAAAATGAAAAGCCTTTATTAGGTATTGAATTGGAAATATTTATATGTCATTGATTTCATTTCATTCCACGGTATCGATTCGTAGCAGAGCTATCGTATTTTCCATAAGCCGCATATCGTAAGCAAACATATTTCGCATGCAATTTTCGCCGGCACTGGATTTAAAAGGCAATTTATTCGTAAATTAACAACTGTGCAAAGCCATTCCGGTTTTGAACTTTACTTGAAAGCCGGTAACAACATTTTTAGATTTATTAAAAAAAAGACCGCGAGAACATGCATTCATTTTGTTGATAATTCGTTGCAGTAAATTTATAGCTTCTTTTTCAATTTAAAAATTTGATAAATTATTAATGTTTTAAGAGATGTGGTTTTTCAATGAAATGTAAAAAACCAAAGGATCCAAACTGGCTTTATAAATTTAGGACCATTGCTTTTTTTATTTACTGTATTACATATTTTAAATTACAAGAAATGTATGGTTGAAATAAATTTTTTTTTTTACAAAAATACTTAACTTATCCGAACAATTTTCTTCGAGAGCTGTAATAAAATAATGTCTTTCCTTTTGTGGGACATTGTCATTTTAGAGATACAATATAAAATAAAAAAATCTAAGCTTTCATCTTCACTCGAAATCATCTCTTGTACAACCGCAAGTTATCCTTTTTATAAAAGCCTCTAGACGGAACGTAATCGAATGGAAAAACTCAATTCACGTGAAAAGGGTCAAATAATATTTAATATATGAACTACTCCAAGCACTGGTTATGGAATGATACGAAAAGAAGAGTAATTTATTATAATTTAGGTAAAAGTTATAGTGAAATAAGAGTATTACATATTTTATAAAATTGCACAAAATTTTTATATTTTTTATCAATATATATTTACTAATAAGTTAATTTCGGCAGAGTTATTTAGGTAGTTATTATTTAGTTAGTTCTACGAAAAAGCGGAACTTTGAATGGTTTTCTAAAATAAAAGAATGTTATTTATAATATCATCAGATTTGTTTTGTTGTATCAGAGAAGAGATAGGACAAATAGATAGGAGATAAAAAAATATATAAATTACTTTTATAAATATTGGTATTGAGTTAACTTTTATATGATTTATGTATAAAGGTACAATTTTGATGTCAAAAATCAGATACTTTGTTTTTGTAAATGGATTATTCGCCTAGGAAATGCTATAACTTTGTAAAAATCTATGATGAAAGTAAGAATAATCGGTGACTTCATATCGTCTTCTGTGTTATAAATACCTTACGATATAAATATACATTTAGTATTAATATATACGGAGCTTGTTCAGGTACTTAAATTAATTAGGTTAAACGTTCGATGGTGTTATTAATATATTGCGATCTATTAGCGATAACTAGAAATATTATGCAGGTATAAACGATAATTCAGTTATGGCAAATTGTTTTTTCCTAAAGTTACTGCGGAAGGTGCTTTTTACGATAAGTAAACGAATATTAAATTATTACGTTTGTTAGCACCACTGTTTTTACGAAGTTACTTTTATACTTAAAGTTTTTTTTCAAATCATAGCAATAGTTGAGCGATTTTTGCTAATCGTTTGTAATATGCAATACACTCTGCCTTACTATAGGCGGCGAGTTGCGTGGTTGTGGCTTTGTCATCGCTTCTGAAGGTCGCAATGTATTGATTATTAATGTACATAAAAGGTACATTAACAAAGATGATAGTCCACTGAACTATTACAAATTTACAATTATTTATATGGCTGTTATTATAAAAGTGTTGTGAAATTAAATATAATTATCTAAATATTCGATAAATGGGGATATTTCCCTGATATTTGGTTATTACTTTGATGTTTCACTCGTTATTTATGTATATACATAGTATAAAATAAAAAACAATTATGGTTAATGTTGTTATAACTACAACTACGCGTACCTAGTGTAGATTTATGTAGCCGGTGAACTTTCAAATAAGAATAAAGGTACAAACTATAACATATATATATATATATATCGGTAACTAACGACTTGAAGATGTTGTAGCTGGTATTGTCCCAGAAATCAGTACGTAAGTACTCTAACTTATTACTGAGCGAATTACGAAATTTCTTTTTGGTTTTATCATCAATCATAATTATGCTACAGAACGATATCACGGAACTCGGAGTAGCAGAAAGGCCGGGGTATTATAGCGTAGGAATTTTAAAAGAAATGTAAATCAGAAGATTTTAAGTAAAAAGTTTTATTAATGGTTAACATTTAGGTATATACAAAATTAACAAAACGCTGCCGAATAATATTATATTTCTTTAACTGTTACAAATAAATAAGATTTTTATTATATAATCACTTTTAGAATAAGACATAGAAAAGGCAAAATAAATGATACCAAAATGTTTTAACATCGACTTGTAACAATACCATTTCATGTTTCGTGTGCTTTCTACCGCCCCAAGGTCGGCTGGAAGAAATCTTAAGAAAATTAATAGCGGTAAGTCCGCATTTGTACAATTTGATTTATTTTAATATTTCAAAGTAATTGTTTTATGCGTATACTGTAAATTATTAATTCATTCTTTGGCACAACCTACATGTATGTATACGTAAAGTCCTGTATATGCCATACAAATACCCGGCCATTTATTGGTAGCTTTCCATTATGCCAAGTGTCAACGCTATACGCTCAATATCGGCTTCACTCTGCGGAAATTGAAACCGTTCCGATTGCTAAAATGACAGAGGAATTTGTATTAATCGTTCGATCGACCGCGCTTTGTGCGATGAGCAGTTTTAAGCCCAATGATAATAAAATGACTTGTAAAACGTCTACAGAATGGATTATATTTAATGCAATAAACTATTTTTAGATAGATAGATTGTATTTGAAAAATTTTTACTCAAACAAGGCAACATTTGTATTTTCTTATCACGTCTCCTGTCACGTGGGGCGTATACCGCCCCATGTTGAAATTACCAATGAAAATGTTTTTACCACGTATTATCTAAAATAATAACTTTAAGCTTAAAATAATTACATACAACTTTAATTTAAATCAACATTTAGTTAAATTGTTAATTGCCAAATAAAGGATTGTCTAATTGTATTCTGTATGCCTTTCACTATATCGCTAGGGAAAATATTGAAATTACGCTCTGGCAGGGAACGTGTTATACTGAACAAGATTTTTATTGTTCTTAACGTACCCCGTTTTAACAAGGTTCATTAAATGAACGCATCTTTTTTTCAATCTTCTGCGTCTTCTACGGTCTTCTTTGGCTTTTGTGTTAAAAATTGTTTCTTAATTATACATAAAGAAAAATCCCTTAACCTATTACGTACGATTCGACCGTGTTTTTTAATAAATTATGTTTATAAGTTGTAAAATATGCTAGTATCATTGTAAACTTAAAACACGCACGTGTCTTACTATCTTAACTATACGAAATACAAAAAAAAAACGGTAAATTTATATCTTTGTAAAGGTTAATGAGAGCTGAGACATGATAAAAATAGTCACCTATCAGTCTATATGACTGATGAAATACGTCAAATAAGATGATGAATTAATTGTCACTCTTTCATCATTTTCATTAAATCCATGGGCGATATGAGTACTTTTTTATTAACTTCAGCATGGCGTATAATATTATAGAAAAAAACAATTTTACCCTATATAAAATGGAGATTGTGCACACACTAAAGCCACAACAAGGTCCGTTCCATAAATTGCTAGGTGCGTGATGAAAGTGCTTTTGAATAATTAAACCCGTGGGATTATCTCACAGCTTTAACCCTTTTAGTAAAGGTCCTAATTATTTATGAATTCATATTTTATGTAGTTTGTGTATGAGTTTATGAAATTTCCGGTTACAATTATCTAAGATAAAGCAAAAGAATAACATTATGTAATACGTAAATATTTGGTGCATGTAAACATTTTGTATACTATTCATCATAGGTATTATATATTACGTTACTACGAATATGTACTAGTAAAAAAAAATCAATTATTCTAAATTTTTTTGATACAAACTCGCTATTAATCACTACACGCTCCTTGTACTTAACTATTTAGGTAAATATTCTGTTATTTTTGTGCGTTAACACAAAGATAGCACTGATGGATTTAAACGTAAGTAGCACAGATAAAAAAGTTATAGAGGGAATGAAGCTTAGTGATGTCTAAGGCAACAACAATTCGTCTCACTTAATCTTCGACGTAAGACTGAAGAAATCCCGCAAACAGTACAAGAATTACATAACATTGTTCTTTTTCTTTAGCTTTCTAAGTATATATTACATATATAAAGTGACCTTTTGTACTTTCTCCTTACGAATATGGTATTTATTCCATTCCAAATATACTCCAATAATAATATTTAACGTTAATGGGAGCTTGAATGAAAACAAATATAATAAAAGATATATACAGAACAAAAGATACAGACGACACAAATAATAACATGAAAAGGATAAGTCAGCATTTCTCTTGCAATCGAGTGTTCAATAAATCACAAATTCCAGAAAATACATTCGATAAGTGGTGCTGTTACGTCTCCTGCGGAGAACTAGATATCTTAAGGTAAACTGTAACATTTATCTGAAAAGATTAACCATATTGTTACAGTTATTGAAAAAAATATATTTAAAAATACATTGCGTTATTTTGTTGTACGAAGAAAAGTTGAAAGCGTTAAAGTCATATTTTATGCATTCCTTTCACCGGTCCACGACATTTCCCTATGCTCGTGAATTTATTTAAAAGTCATGCATACAAACTCTACCTTTAAACTCGCTAACTTTTGTAAGGCATACGAGTACATCTTGAATTTTTATGTTCAAAGTTTCCATTGAGTTTCTAACGGCTGTTACTTAAAGAGATAAATATTCTAAGTTCTGATATAAAAGAAATATTAAAATGTAACCTGTTAATCGTGTTTGATGACTATACACGTTATTGATGAAATACTGCGATCCATGAAAAGGACACGTTTTGCAACAGTTTTGATTCTATCAACGGGTTATATAAAGAGTATTACCGTAAGTTAAAGGACAATGACATTCGACGGATTAATTTTTATAATTTGTATAAATGAGACGAAAAAAATCAACAAATATAACATATAATGATGCGATTAATAGGTTAAATTAGTAGGTTTTTTATATTTTATTTATAAAAGGAACACTATTTATTCTTATTAAATAAATATTAAATACAACTATAACGATATTTACCGATTTTGGTTTAATTATCGTAACAGTTCAGGAAGGGTATGCGGTCTGATATCTTATCCCTTTCTAATTAAATCTTGTCCGTGAATGTGAGGCTCCGATCGGTTTTCGAATAGCAGGGATTAATAAGGATACTAAAGGTCAGAGAATCGGATTTTAGGTTAAGTAGATGTATTTAGTAACAACTCGAGTAATTTTCAAACCAAGCATGCGAAATATTATTTAAAAATTCTAATAAATACAAGAGCTATGTACTAAATTATTCAATTTACGAATCATATATGAATTTAAACACTCGATAACTCTAATAAAGTTAATCATCATTATAAGGGAATCAATTACATTATCATTTCTATATTTAAGATTTTAACAATTTTCTTTAAAAAGAAACAAAACAAAACAAAATATATTAATCCACTTCTGTCTAGCTTAAAGTTCTTATAAATTTAAAACAGAATTTTATATTAAATTTTACTTAAGAGGAGCAATGAAACAAATTTTCGCAACGGCGTATTAATATAAGGAAAGCCCGAGGCTGTAGCAAATATTCCAAGATTTTCGTTACAAATTTTGATACTCGAGCTGCTTTCGTGTATTATATGGTTTTTAATTTACGTCTTCACAACGTTGTTCACATCGTTTAATATCAATTTTACTATATTCATTGTAAATATTATTTATCGCTTAATTATCACACAAATATTTCTGGTACACGAACGTTTATTCACTTCGCTATGTATATATTACCTTTTACGTGTTCAGGTGGAAATTGGGAGAAGCTACTGCATGCGGGCAACACAGGACAGATCGGTGTGGAGGTTCTTTGGAGAGGCCTACGTCCAGCAGTTGGCCTATAACGACCGACAGATCATACATGGATAGATGGATATATTTCGAATGCCCCTGTGGTTCAATGGTTTAACACTTGCCTTGTAAAATTAAGTTCGCGCGGTCGATACTGTGGTCACATGAGCATTGGAGCCCGGATGGTGGTGGTGTTTTTTCTAACCGGCCTGGATAGATACCATTATAACTGGGGACATTAATCGCGTAAAATGTAACAGAGTTACTGTATTCTGGCCGCCATACAAATAAGAGAAAGACCATTTTGGACATGAAACTTAATTTTTTAAACAATGTTGCTTAAGATGTAATGTACAATTAAAACTAATTACGCAGGAGATGCATAAGTAGTTTCATTACACATTCCACAATAAGTATTATAATTATAACTAGCCCACCGTTTTACATAAACAACTTTGTCTCATTAGTGATCTTTGTTACTGCTTATAAACGTATGTACGCCGAGAGTACTCAGAACTTAATTGATAGATGGATTTCAACGCATACTATTAGGGGAACCTTATTTAGTTTACTCAATAGGATAGTATCTTGTAAAACCGAGCACTGAATCTGATAATATATATATAGATTTATAAAAATAAAGTTGTATGTAGCTATATTAGTTATGATGCTCTTAACAAGTTATCACCGAGGACCTTTTATTGCAATCTTAACTTAAATATTAATGCCAACATAAGAGGAAATCGTCTCTACATATAATATATAGCTCTACATGATGAATATTAAAAAGAACCTCGAACGTGACAATTGCAACTCTGTTAGCCAGACATAGTAAAGTATGAAGCAAATTCAGCTATCTTCTTACTCTGTGCCGGATTGTAGGAAGCTGTAGTAAAATTGTAGTTAACGAAATAGACCGTTATATTTTACAAAGCGACATGAATGAATGAATAAGAATATGAATAAATATTTACATCCAATTACATTTAAGCCATACAAATCTCCATCTTTCTTTCTATCTGCCTTTTTTTCTTTTTTGAACCAATTTTTATCTTGCACCCTACGTAAATGCCCTCTCTATTTCAAAAATATTTTTTTCATCGCTTCTTTCTTACATCTAGGTCGTTTTTTTAGAAGTTGTTATTTCCTCTATTAATTAGTTTTGCAATCGTTTGCCGCTAAACAAGTAATCAATTAACAATTTGAAAAATAAAAGTTGACTGAAACTTTCAAATATAAAGAAGACTTTATTGCCAAGCGAAGTTTCAAATGTAAAGTTTTTTATACATAGTGGTATCAATCGTGTAGTGGTTTACACTTGCCTCATTCCTCGGAAGTTATGTACAAATCCGGGGCCATAGTATATTGTACTAAATTAAGGTCTCCTGGTAGATTTGTTACTTATCCTCTAGTTACCACTGTGAATGTCAAATTGTGGCAATAATATCGTAGTTGTGTTCCGACAGTCTTACACGAGAGAGCCAAAGTATTTCGCACTTTATTTTCACTTAGCACCCCGCTAACTGGAAATTTTATATTAGCCCATTGCTACTAAAAAAAATACTAAATAGCGCTTCTTTGTTATAAGCTGAAGTATCTTTTACCATCAGCTAAATCTGCCACTTCGCATGTCTTTGTAAAGGAAAAACTTTAAAACGAACCAAAAATAAAAATTCACTCTAATTGAGAATCTTGATTGGGTCAGATTAACTTTCCCTGACAGTGCAGGTTACCTATATTATACTCTAGTAAATTCTTGAGAGAAAGTATAGTAAGGTTGCTTGTAATACTTAAAGGTATCGGTTAGTGATTGTCTCTATTATAGCACATTATGTGAGATGTAACGTAAAGCTTTTAGCGTGCACTTACATGATTTAATTAAGTTATACAGAATTCAAATTTATTTGTAAATTAAATGAAATGAATTTTACCAACCAGTAGGTCTTATTGTTGATAATAAATCCTACTGGTTGATTATATCATTCACCCCAAACATCCTTCGTTGTTTTTCGATAGTGTAATATTTTAGACATAAGTAATAGTCATAACAGGACACAATAAATATTAAAATATTTTATATTTTATTAACTCTGTCGATCACTATGTAAGTTTTTTACATCGTTACATATAATTTACATGTCATATTGAAAAACATTTTTAACACAAAGTGTCATATAGGGTTTCCTTTTCACACTAACTGCCAATAAGACATCAGTGTGAACTAATATCGTACAATAGAATCTATAAATGAGGTTATATTGTCTTGTCGTATAACCTGTTTCATATAACACATATCTGAACTGGAAATTTAGTTCTGTATACATTTTCTTTAAGCAATTTTTATACATAGTGTAACGGAGAGAATATTTTATTAGTATATTAATAAAAACTGTCTTCAAACCTAGCATTAAAGAAGAGGTTAATCTAGATTATGTCAATTGCAAAAAAAAAACGCTATATAAATTTCTTATACCCGTGATGATTTCTGTTCTTTGTGGTATTTTAAAGACAAAGAAATAGGTTCGCTCATTTTCAGAGAAGCATAACTTGAATATAGTTCACGGGTGCAGAATTTAATAAATGTCTACCACCTCCCGGGCACCAGTGCGTTTTATTACAATTTGAACGAAATTTGCTTGGCATACGCGTGCGAATGATGCTGGCATTTCGGATTATTTTATGTAAAGTTATTTTAAAATTTTGGTAGACGTAAGTTTTTAATAACTGATTTATTTTATAATTTGAAACTAAATTATCCCACTGAATATCTTATTTTATATAAAGCGTTTCTTTCCGAATGATTAAACATCAATATACTATAACATATAATATAGAGTAAATCACTAGCTGTCACCAGACCATTTGTCTCATCGTGATATTTTTTTTATTAAATATTGTTCAATCCCCCTTCATTATGTGAACTAATATACGAGTTTGTTGACATAGAACAAAAAGTTTTTAATAAAACCCTCTACATATTATAATAGGAGAGGAATTTCTTTAAACCCTTTTTTAACAGATTCCTACACACAAGATGCAATCAAAAATTCAAAAGAAACACGATCTTAACATTTCATGGCTTAGGTTTAGGCTATACGTTGATTATAGGTCTGCGAATATTATAATTGATTTAAATATAAGTAATAAATATATTTTAAATGTATTTTTTTATTTAAAATACAAAACTGAACACGATTGAATGTGCTATCTGATTGTAAATACAACCATATTTGAAATACATATACACTACCATATTTGAAATGCATGTGTTTTAAAAGCCGCCTTCACAAATTTATTCAAAACTGTAATAAAATTCACTAGCGTCGCATGAAATACGATGGGGAATTATCCAACAAAAACTCTCATTACTCTGAGGAATCTAAAATGAAGTTGATAAGCTTTTTCATTTATTTCGTATTACTTTTTAATAAATTTATGTAATTTTAATAACAGGTTCCCTGTAAGTAATGTGACTTTTGGGTAAAATGACGTTCCATGGGAAAAGTCTATGTACAAAGAAACTAGACTAATGATAAGTATGATCTCAGATAAAGGCTTGTTAAAGATAAAGCTTTAATATTTAATTCGATCATTTATTTAAGCAGGTAACTCGCATTTTAATTAATAAACAAGGAAAGAAATCGTATTTATTTGCACAAAAAAACTTTATGTGGGTATTACACTTTAAAATTATATATTATATTGCTACATTTAACAACATTGTTACCAAAAAGGTAATTAGCCAAAGTTTCCTACACTTTTTGCACATAATTTAAAACACGAAATTTATTAATAAATATTAATGATAAAATATTTGGTGAGTACGCTTCACCAGTTACGGCTTCAATATCATCTCTAAAATTAAGGTCAAGTGTGCAAGCAATGGGCTATACTGATATAAAAAAAGGAAAAGTCCGTAAAATGAACATTTATTTCAAAATGGAAGTCGTGTACATTATACAATATGGCACTTCGTTCCGAAACTATTTATTCAAGTAGTAAGTATCAAAAATCTTAGAACTACTTATTCAATAAATATTTATAAAAGATAACAGATATAAAAAAATACTGCATACATCGAATTCATATATTCAAAATACTCGATCTACATAGAATTAATTTTCACACACATTCAGAAAAAGTTTAATACATTAAGACCATTTCAATTATAGTTATTTTTTGTTACATACGTTTATATGATTTCTTGAGATGATTGCAAAATTAGAGTTGGAGAAGTTTTAGAGTATTTAAGGATTTTTTCTTTAAATGTACTTTAAACCAAATCGTATTCTGTTGATACATAAGTATTTCAGTAAATTGTTATAATGCAAAAAGAAGTGAGAGTAATAGAAAAAAATAGATAAATAGAGTCCGGGAATAAAACGCGCGGGCGAGTAATATAAATAAAAAAAAAACAGAATTATTAATTAAAAGAATAGTGGAGATATCATTTTTCAGTTTAACTCATACGTGTATAGCAAATTAATCTCAGAAAAATGTTACAACAGTTATAATAAAATTGTGATACTTAATAGCTTTTATAATTTTCCTTACCTTCACAAGATTGGTCGTCAGATGTATATATACATTGAAGAAACTAATTGGCTAAATAAAAAAAAATTCTCTATTTTTATTACAAGTTAACTAACACAAGCTCCTATTAAAACGAGAACTTTTAAACACTTAACATTCTAACTTTCAACTGTTTACTTACATTTCAACTCGGAACCGGTTGCACAGCATATTTGCAATAAAAATGAAAAGAATCTTTCTCACTGTGCGACTTTTAAGGTAAATATATTTTTTTTCAAAATAAGCAATAAGTAATAAAAAAGTCGCTCTTGGGGAATTGTGCAATTAAAAAGATCTCGAATGGGCTTAAGGATTCAAATTAATGACCATTATTAGATTCGATAGAGCGACAGGTGCTACAGCAGTACTTCCTGAAAGGGAGGACGGCACAGTTCCTCTCAAGTTGGTCGCGTGTGAAGACTTCGCAGTATTGCGTCGCGTCGTTGGTGGGGCAGTGCGTCTGCGGGCGCGCAGAAGGCGGACAGTGGCGGATGCGGCAGCGGCGCCGGTGCTCGCGGGGCTTCGGACCGCACAGTGCCTCGTCGCCAGCCGGGCATACAAGGGGACGCCGTGAGATACCTCTCCCACATGTTGTTGAACACTGAAATGTTTCGGAATTATTATTCCGCTTTCCTCGTCATTTGATTGCCTCAGTGGCGAAATGGTTTACCACTAGCAGCCACCATAAATGTCAACCTGCCACCATAACAGCATATTCAAGCACTACTGACTCTCGCATGGCTTTACACATCCATTGTTGTTTTTGATTTTGTCAGTAATATTCTAAGCTAACACGCCTAACC
Organism: Pharmacophagus antenor; assembly: GCA_018245475.1. Lineage (NCBI taxonomy): Eukaryota > Metazoa > Arthropoda > Insecta > Lepidoptera > Papilionidae > Pharmacophagus > Pharmacophagus antenor. The sequence continues at coordinate 14,976 of DWQX01000161.1, read as the reverse complement.
ATCTACGGCCTCATTGCCACTTAACATCAAGTGAAAACAAGTTCAAGTGTAAGCCTATAATTGATAAAAAAATCATCATAAGCCGGGACAAGCCCAGTGCTATGGGGCACTCCACACCTGTCACTCCTATACGTGTTACCTTCAACAGATTGTTCCACATATATATTATTTACATTTGTAGTCATCAATTAACGAACAATATGGCACTCAAAAGGTTCGTCTCTAATGAAAAAAGAATTCTGCATAGCCACAAACCCCAACTTCGTGGAATGCGGAGGAAAAAGATAATGTCTGTTGAATAAATAAGTGTATCGCTTATTTCTTGTTGCATTTTTATATATTACAAAATTTAATAGTCTTTTAATATTTGATTAAAAAATAAATTATATTGATGATACGCCTATTTGATTAATCTACAATCAGGAGCCTTTAAGAAATTATTGGAGAGATTCAAGTTCAGTTTTGGTCTTTTAAGTTTTTGATATTAAAATTAAAATAAATTTCACATAATGATCACAAAATTGTAATTTCTTACTGGAGTCCAGGGCATCTCTTGCCAATAGACGGGGCATAGCTGACGGTTACAAGGTTGTAGTTTCTCAGGTTTGTTTGGAGGACAGAGAGCTGGTGATACACTGCGCCTTATCAGCTCTTTTTTTGATAACAAACTGAAAAGATTAATCGATAAACAATTGCATGATTTTATAAATAGTTTATAGCCGGCATAATAAGCCATTTGTGATTAAAGAAGCACTTGCGCAATTCCGTTTATCTGTATGTATATGTGGAAAGATACTTAGTAGATTCTAATTTTCAAAGCGATCCCTAGGTTGGTGTAGAATTTGATTTCCTATATAATTAGATGGTAAGCAACAAAGAGACTGCGTCGGGATATATTCCACGGTGGAATAATTTGTCAAAATATATTTAAAAATTTTGAATCCATGGAATTTTTTTTCCTGGAAGCGTAACAAACATTCGTGGTAGGATTCGACCCAAATGTGAGAGTAAAACAAACCTAACGTTAGCTGGTACACAAAACAGTTGTCTCTCTTGCACACCCTCCTCGCCACACGTAGCGCTGCACTCTTCCCAATCGCCGGGTGCCCAGCTGAATTCGCAGCTGAAATATAAATTAAATACGATTGATAAATTTAACTTAGTTGTACCATCAATGCAATCAGTTTTTTAGAGTTTATTAAGATAATATATTGAAATAATAATGTTAAACGCTTTTATACTTTTACTAATTAGCTTTTTAAACTTTATGTATAATCGATAAAGGTTTATTTCTGTGTATGTGTTGCAACGAGCAAGATTTAAAACTCCGACTTCTAATGAATTATCCCGAAGTAGCCAGGGGTCGTAAACATTTACGAACGACTATTATCGTAGCAATTAGTTAAAGTCTGCAAACGAAATAGATTTCTCAGCAAACAGTGGCCATTATTGGTTCATTTATTACGTTGTTAGCGTAAGTTAGTGCCTCGTCGCTAAGTAGTTTAGAATTAGAAATTCTACAACATTTGTTCGTCGTTCTCCGAGTTTTGAATGCAAATAAATATATAATGTCTTTATATATAACATTGTATTTATAAAAATATTCTTCATGTTAATACTGTAAAACTGAATATAACTTATTTAGCTTTAGCACATTGACATTTATAAATCATTTATCTAAAATACCAGCAACTGCTGTTCATTTTAAATAAAAGAGGGCATACATAAATTTAGCGTATGTATGAATCTATTTTTATTAGCTTTGTAGCTCTAGCTAACAGAAAGCTTTTCTATTTAGTTTATTGTATGAAAGGCGATTCAATCATGTTATTGAAGATAATCAAACAATCTGTTCAGCCTTTTGAGGATATTCAGCGCTTTTTTAGTTTTTCTTTTGAGTGATATATATGTATAGTTCTTCTAATATTCTAAAATTTGAAGCCTACATTATTATAATTCATAAGCGCTTGTAATTTATTTTTTATCTAATTTAGACGAAAAACCTTCGATGGGACGGAACATATTCTATTCATATTTTAACTACTTCCATGATGCAGTGGTTTATCACTTACTTTGTAACACGGAGGTCTATGGTTCGATTCATGGGCCACAAGAAAGGGGAAGGTCTGATGAAAGGTTGATGCTGATGGCTTAAAACAAGCGTGGCTTGATACCACTCTCAATGACAAAGTGCCGCTATAAGACCATTCCTATGTTCCGGCAATTATACATGTGGGAACCAGAAATATTCTGGGCGAGCATGCTTCACTATCTACATCCTCTTTGGCACTTAACATCAGGTGCAATTTTAACCCATTTGCTTGTTACTTTTATAACACGATACCTGTGAGTGTTGCAGTGTTCGTAGCGAGTGGGCGTGCACCGTTGGTCTCTGGAACATCTTTGCCTCACGACCCTCACACCACCGCCGCACGACACCGAGCACGGGCCACGCTCGGTTGACCATCTACGATCGAATAAAAATATGAATAGGTCCATGCGGAATAGAGTAGATATTGGAGACCAGTAGAACAAGATGAATTTAACCGCCTTTCGATGGACTTATTGCAAACATAGCTAGTTTTTGTTGTGAATACAAATAAATTTATAAAAATATAATATAAAGACATCTCCCACTGTTGGACATGTGCCCTCCAAGTTACTTTATAATCGCATGATCCTGCGCCTGTACTCTATGGTATTTATCTATGTATATGGTTTACAGAAAAAAATAGAAAAGATCATTGAGATGTTGGCGACGTTTTGTTGCGAAAGTAAGCGGAGGTGTAATAGGCGACAAAAAATTCTCTATCTAAAGGCAACCGTATCACTTAAACCTAAATCGATTTTACTCTATTATGTAGAAGTTATAACCGGCTCGAGTGATTCACGAAACTTCGATGTAATAGTGCGAGTGAATTAATAACGAGTCTAATAAAACATATTTAGTTTACAATAAATTCTGATATAAAAATAAAAGATTATAAAATATAAAATTTGAATATTTCATTTCCTATAGGCAGAGATGTTAAATGTATTTTGAACCATTATGAACCATTTTATGTTATAAAACCACATGGTCTCAGTTTAATACGGGCGCTGGTGTGGCATGAAGCCAATTTGTGAGAGAAACGTGTATAAAGAGACGCAGGCGAAGCCACGTTATTTGGGGTTTGTAAAGTTAATGTAGATAAAAATGTACGCAATAACGTTCATATTAACAAAAAGAGCATTAACACGCTGTCTTTAACATTTCAATACCTAAATTATTACATTTTACTGATTCTATTAAAAAAATTCTTAAGAAAATCAACTTTTTGCAAATAAATTAAGAAAAAACATAGAATTTATAATGCATCATGTACGTACTAGAATATATGTACCTGACTTAACTAATCCATAACAATTTTTATGTTTTAGCAATAACCTTAAAATCATTTTTGTAATATCCATCAAAATTTTTACATAAATAATATCAAATGATACATATAAACTATCAGCAACAAGAATGAAATAGAGGTAATAAAAAGTTTATAACCCTTTTCGTTGTATCGAAAAGTAAATTTTGGTAAAACACATAGGTTAGGCCAAATGTATTCTCGATTCAGTGTTACCTGACAGCTTGATATTATTATTACGTCATTAAGACAAAAGGTACTTTTTCAAATCCAACATCAACGACATTAATGCAATCATTTCATTGAGAGAGGATAAAATAGAGGCAGAGTAAACAGAATTTACATCTGCATCTATCATTAATGTGGTTTTCCTACATCGTACCTGTATTCCAAGGGTCGCGCGCTTCCTTGCGCTGCCGGTGTACTGTAATTAACAGATACTTCCACACTCAACACCTCCTGAGCTTGACGTTCAGGAACAGCCTACAAAGCAACACAAGATAAATTTCATCATTCACTCTTAGGACCCTAATATTTATAGAAGACAGGCCTTGTTACAGGAAATTTATATAATAGGAACTGTAGTGGCCCTGAGATCCATTGCCAAAGTGACTTCCTAGTGAAAAGTATATCAAAAAGTGTACAAATTAAAATATAATTGAACCCTCCACTGATAGCTGCTGGTCTCATTAAGAAATTGCGAATAATAATTACAGATAAGTTAATAGTTGAATTAGTACAAAATTACTCGTGTAACTTTGTAATTTGTTAAGTGACTGGAAGATCTGTAGGTTTTTAATTTAAGCTTATGGTTGATGTAGTGCAAAATTAGTAATTTTGTTAAGTGACTAGAAGACTTGAAGATTTTTAAACTAATACAATACCGTTAGTAGAAATAACAATTAATACTTCGTTGCAGGTATTATAGTGAATTCATAACAAACTTTGATATCCATGTTGAAAGCAGCGCTGAATAATTAAACCTGTATACGCGAGCCAATCCTCGTCATCGAACGATTTGCTTCGTTAAGCATTTAGTAGTTAAATTCCTTTGTCGGAGTAAGATGATATTTTTCCGAAGGTCTAAACTTCAGAAGTTAAGGAAGCTCATCTTAAGGCGAGATCTGGATTATTCTAAGTTTCACGAATAAAGTTTTGCTGGCGTGACAATTGAAAAACATAATTAAATGAACGTATTTAAATTTTTAAAAACTTATAATCAGCTACGATCTGTATCTTAGTAAAAGGCAAAAAATTACAGCATGTATTTGTTATACTCACAATAGATGGGTTTATAATGTTTAGTAGTGCATAATGTAAAAATATTTATTTCCTTTATAACTCGGCATAATTTGTTGTCGTTAAGTAATTGAACATTTGAAATATCTTTTACTTTTATACAGTTTTTTATAGTTTTTCTTGAGATTTACATGTTCCAAATGTACAAATTATTATTAAAAGTAAATGTTCTATAGTTAACAAAAGCATCTCTTCGTACTTGGTAATCAATAAATCTTAAAACATAATGAGTAATAATGCCATTGCGGCACATATTTTGCTTAAAATGTAAATAGATTTGTCTAGTTTATTTATAGCCGTCGAGTTCCTAACGCCAACTCCACTCACCATAATCATTAAATCGGTCTGAAGACGAGAATCCGATGTTATAAACACGTCCGTATCTGTCTGCCTCCATCGCACCTGACTCCCTGCGGCCACCACATCTCCCTCCCACCCGTACCGCTCCCCGCCACCCTCTTTGATGTTAATTATGTTGCTATCGACTTCTATTATCTGCAGATTTTGCGGAACGTTTGGATCGTACTTTAGGTATTTGTCATCTTTATTGTCCAATTCAAAACGCTTCGAATGGTGCTTAGTCAATTCTAGAATCGGTCTGTTCTTTTTGCGTTCTCTAATTGCAATGTTAAGGGCTACTGGTGTAGATATGTGGACGGATAGAAGGCGCGCCTCGTGGGGAATCACTGTCAGCCGTGTCCAACCTGGTACAAACGTGGTCGTTACGACGATGAAAAAATGAACTAAGGCATACATATTGAAATAATAATTTACCCCTTTTTTCAATATTATGATATATAACATTTGCAAATCAAATAGTCGAAGAACTGACAAAATAATTCTAAGCTTACCTTTGCCAAGTTGTCGTGAATAGATATGAGTGTTATTATTACAATAACCATCTGGGCACCAGTTGCAACCCGGGTCGGTGTTGTTACACTGCCCTTTAACACATGTTCCCTGTTAAAAAAAATTTACTGTACAAATAAAAACTACGAAATTACGTGCTGTCAAAAAGTGATATGGGTGAAACCTTCTGTTCAAAATTAAAAACGAATTTTTAATTTTAACCAATGGAAACAAAATTCCACTGGTAACCGTATTTTTTATTTAATTTGCAGTGATAATATATAAAAACAGTAATACAGAATTCGTGTATACAATGGCATTTAATATCTTTTAAATGTACATAGACTATAGTTAGTAATTGTAATTCACTGTGGAAAAATAATTATTAAAGTATTTTTCGTTTTGTATAAAATCGAGTACTGGAATCAATAATACATTTGATGGAATCAATTTCCTTCTTTACTACAAAAACGATCGTACCATCGATGAATCATGGCTGAGAAAATACTAGGTCTTCCCAGTTGAACTTTGCTTTAGTGACCTCCCCGAGAGAATTGTATCCATTCAACAGCGAATTATTACTCTTTTCCCATATACTTTTATATCAAATATTTACTCTCAAATGTAGTAAAACAGTACATTAACTGTCAAAATATTGAAATATGATAAAATATTAATAACATATTTTATTTTGTTTATTACCAAAAATCTTTATTTTTTAAGTGATAAGTAATAAATGCATCAAGAGTATCGATAGAAAAAATAACATATTGCCGAAGTTTTTTAATTTGTGTTGTAAATTCTAATTTCAATTAACTGAAACAGTCTAGGTTCCTTTTGAACAAGTTACTATATAACCATTGTTAGTTTCAGATGGAAGAAACTTGATCAAGTACTGTTGCCTTGGCGTGATAAAATATTTCCGTAACTAATAAAATTAACTTAATTTCACTTTCTTAAATCAAAAATAATTAATATAGAATATCAACAATAGAATTACTAATTTATTTGACGTCGGAAATGAGGTGAAACAGCAAACTCTAACGAAGTTTATTTATTATTTAATTTATATCTTGGTCCACTACATTAATGTATATTAAAATATTATTTACATAATAAATTATAATCAGTACCTGTGAGCAGAGATCGTATGGTCTTTCGTAACTGCAAGGCGAGCCATCAGGGAGAATACCAAATTTAGAAGGCTCCCCTCCAGCGTAATCCACACACCACGTCTCACAGCTCTTTGTTTCTATTAAAACATAAGCAAACATTTACAAATACATCAATTTACTAGCTTCTCATTTCGCTGTTTAGTATTAAATTAAACTAAAAAGAAATTCCTAAAAACATCTGTCACTTTTTTTAGCATAGAGACTTACAGGAAAGATTTCAATGAAATTGTCATACAACACATAAATTGTAAATTTATTATTACATCTCTACAATCACGATGTACCCATAAGCGGGCTTCATTATTTTGATATCTTTTTACCAATCGCGACTGACCTTTAAATTAAACCCTTAAATAACATGCATGGACAGTAACATTAAAATTTAATTTATCTTCCAAGTTATCTTATTTGAATGGTATAATGTTCGTAACAGGCGGCCGTCAATCATCGTTGGGACATTCGGGAAGAAAAAACATGTAGAGTGCAACGGAGCGTTTCATTACCATCTGGTTGCACGTGCGGTATGAGATGGCTGGCCTGACGCACGCACATGTCCGCGCGAATGTCCCGCGTGGCCGCGCACGCAGATCCCTTCCAACAGACGGACACTTGGGAGCCGGCGCCTTCGCAAGCGCTGTCTGAATTCGATCTGAAATAAACTAAAACTTAGTAACGCATTTCTTTAAATGAAAATATTTCAAATTTACTCCTATTTTACAACTTTCAACATAAATATCATTTAATTTGCAATTGTAAATTCAATAGGTTCAAATTTTAACGCTATTAGAGAAAGCAAGATTGCTCTATTATCAGCAAATTATGTTTAGCTACGTTTTGTACTCGAGTAAACTACAATTTTACAGAGATTCACTTTAATTCGATACAGCGGTACAGAACATTATTATCACGAAGCATCATCAATCAGATTATTAAAACTTTCCCACTTGTGAATCTATTTCTGTATGTTTTTATCGATCAGAAATAAATTTGTAACATCATGTCAGTTGTACATTGTTACATTTTTTTCATCCTATTTGCAATCCTTAGTAAATTGTATTACTTGAATTATGTATTATGCTAAGTGATTTTATGAAAATACTATCATCAGGGACGGAAACGTAAAAGGCTGAATGTTCTCGTTACCTGCAGCTCTTTGTTGTAAAAAGATTTAATGTATCTCTCTGACCGATTGCTAATGATATAATTTAGATGATTAGAAGTAAATCAACTGATGGTAAAGATAATGATAGCAAAATAGCGGATAAGAGTGAGTAGGTTGTAAAAGTAATTTGGAGTCAATCGCTCGCAACGGCCACGCAATCTGTCCGTAATTCATGTCGTTTTATTTGTTGTTCGCCGTCTGCCTTCTGGAGAGTGAGTGATTTGATTGATGTTGCGAGAATAGGAAACTTATTTAGCTTTAACTAAGGTTGTGTGAAATCTTTCAAACAACGTTACTTATATGCGATCCGATGTACTATACTGTTCGATTTTACGACGTGTTTTATTTGAAGTTTTTTTATAAATCAATCATTAGCTATTAATGAAATATTTACTGTAGTTGCTATAGCTTTTTATAGGTTGGGGAGGCAAATGAATAAGCGGTTCACGCAATCGAAAGTGATCACAAATGCCCGTAGACAGCCAAAACTTTCGGGGAGTAACTGTGTTCCTCACCTTTAAGAAGAGAGTAGGTTCTATTCTTGCAGGTTCTCAATATCTGTAGTATGAAAAATGAAGGTTGTTAAAATCTACTTACCCTTTATATCGACAATGACGTGTGCGTGTACGGATTCCATAACCGCAATCCGCGCTGCATTCGCTCCATGCCTCCCACTCCCCCCACTCCGGTGTGGTCGGGCCCGTCCCGATGTCGCGCGCTTTACTCTCGACGCCATGACCCGGCATCAACTCGCATATACGATCCACACACCACTGTAACAAATTTGATTTTACTGCAATGTTTTACACGCGAGTGCTTTTATTGCTTTATAGATTTAACCCGATAGATGAAAATCAGCACTGTTTTATAAACTACTACTGACATAAAATAGCGATTGCAGCATCTTTCAATATAGTAAATATGCTGTTATAAAAATGCCAGTTATCAGATTAAAGAAAATCGTCATAGACGTGCGTACTATCGTTGTATAATTTTGTTGTAAGTAAAAGTAAATTAGGGTTAAAGCCAAACTGGCTGATTTAGTCGGTTTTTGTAATAATATGACCAAGCCATTTGCAAGGTCAGTAGATTTTAGGACTTGTGTGAATTTCGTACCTCGAAGCTAGTGACTAACACTAGGCTTTAAAAACATTTGAAGCTTTATAATACCTAACGCATGTTTAAGCAATATGCCTGAATGTCGGGTTGAACTGGAAACTAACTAAATTCCCATAATATTACGACTGCTGCTTGTACTTCCCCCACAATAAGTCCTTATTGCGGATGTATATTTCTATAAGAGAAAAGAACATTCGGCGGTACACAAAAACCACCACATTTTAAGCTCTCGTTCCTTGTATAAAAGGAATTCATACGCCACGGGTGGTAATAAAAGACTGATTGTCGTTGTTTTGTGAGCCGTATGATGCGATATTGCATTTCTCAGTTAATTGTAATCTAATACCCTCGGAGGCGGCAGCTAAAACCACGTGTTCTCGATAAATGAATCATCCAGTCTTGTATTAACGCCTTTATGATGATCAAGAAGAATTCATTAAAAATAACGTAGATATTTCATTCTTATGAAATATTCTTTAATCCTTTATTCTGATTTTTAATTTTTCGTTTTTGTTACAACAAATCTTGGAAAGTACTAGACGTATTAGTATTTTCGTATTTCAGTTAAAAGAACATTAAAGTGTCTATGTTTAATATTATTATTATTAATTTTAACCCTTCGCACTCGAGGGCTCTACAGCGAAACCATCAAGTTTGACGACAAATCATTAATGGCTCCGCTTGGGAGCCTTGCAGTGCAGAGTTAATAATAAATGACGCGTTAATAATGAAAGAAAACCTTCAATAAAATTAATCATTTACATTCTAAAAGTTATTCATATTGGCACCAAATATAATAGAGTGCAAAGGGTTAATATTAAGAAAATAATATATTGTCTTTAAAGATAATATATATAATATTAGGTATATTATCTGAATTTTTATCTGCAGGTATTTTTGCTTAGATATTATCTGCAAACCATAGATACTTGAGATAAGAGAAAAAATGTATTAAATGTAAACATTTTCTTTTTGTAATCTGAAGTTTATTATCAAGAACAACTTTAAAATGTTAGTCATTGTTATGAATACATTTTGTAGTGAAGCATAATCTATACTACAAGATGTGTTAACTATTATAAACTAAAATATGAAGAATAATGAAAGACGGATTAAGGAAAATTATTATTTACAAACAATGTGAATATTACTAAGAAATATTTAAATAATTTTCTTTAGCAAACAATAAGTCTCGATAAATAGGGAACTGAGAAAAAATTAAATTTGTTCAGAAATCTACCCCTAAGTTTGTTTTTTAATTTCTCCCTTAACTATTCTTATCAATATTCCTGTTCAACAACAAAAACAACCGTCAATTTCCAATAAGTCAGTAAATATACGCGTAGTCATACATAAAAAAATTTAAACAAAGAAAATCAAATTAAGCCTTTCCTCTTTGTGATCGGTTAAAAAACTTAAATTTACATTACATTGTATAGCCCCGTTTGCACTTACTCTGCGGTTCTTACAATAAACAAATTAAAAGCGTTTTTAAATAGCACACACCCTGCCATATTGTTTGTGCACTAAAAATCTCGCTTACGTTGTTTATCCAAGGAACTCGACACACGGCATTTGCAGTCCGAAATGCACTTAAAAAGGATTTCATTGAATTTATGCGCGCGCACGCACGCGTATAGCGTACAAACGGCAACGTTGATGGAATCCCAAATAGCTGTCACGTCACACAGGAATGATTGCATCGAATGGTGTACATTTTTGCAATTGGCACATCGTGCGCACGACGGAGTAGACCGTGCGCACGGTTTTAAGCGGTAATCGTGAAGCGCTTTTGATTTGTAAACTATATAGTGTCTTACACTCATCAAAATGTGTGACAGCCAAACGTATTTAATATGCGCTGCTTCCGTGCTACAATCACTAATTTTAAGCCGCTTTTCAGCGATCGTCAACTTTTTTGTACAGTTCTACGCATATATACATACATTTATAAACTCATTATTTTTTAGATATTATAGTCCTGTACAAGGTTTTAATATTTTTGCAAAGGATTAATTACAATAAATAATTGTTATTATCATTCAGGATGGGAAAATTTATTTAAAAGTGATTTTCACCACGCCTATTGTATTGAATTTAAACTTTACATCATTGACTATTAAAAGCTAATTTTATTTTACATAATGTTGAAATCAAGAGTTTAGAACATGCAATAATTAGTGATTTTAACAGTCATTATTTTTACAGCAATAAATATTTTTTTTACTTCCTTTAGTTTATGCACACAATTTTAATTTAATTTTAATAATTATCATATTTATTTCATAATTTAGTGTTTATTTTTACATCACGTGTTATTAAAATATGCAATGTAAAGATAAGATTTTGTTGCGTTAGTTTCATTTCAATAATTTCAGACATCTGTTTTCAACACTTTGGACACCTAGGCTTAACGTAAATGATTTGCAACTAACATGCCTTGATAAATGTATATGCTATTGTGTGGTTCATCTTTAGTTGTTAGTGTGAATGCAGCTTTATTAAATCTCCAATAAACCAGAGAACCGTCAAAATACAGACATTTAAATGTACTTCAGGTGGGACCCATATTAAGCAACTTGTTTTGTAGTACGTAATCAGAAGAAATATTTTCTTAATTTTTATCAATAAATAATTAGAGTACAATATTATTTTAAATTATGTTTAGATATGACTTAAAGTTTTATTGCAAAATACTCTTTAACTACAAAATGATAATTTAGTTGAGACATATCTCGTATAGTTTCATAACTTTTAGTTACTTAAATAATTGCTTACGTACCGTCTGGTGCTTATCAACCTTGTCTCAGTCCAAATGTTTGCGGCTCCCAACTGAGTTAAAATATCTTGACTTATTTGCCAACTGATAGCCATATCCGTTTTGTAATTCGTTAGTATGATAACTGTCTAAGTTGTGAAGAAACCAGTTCAATTACACTTGTATAGCTTCGTTGAGTACATCGTTTACAATCAGTATGCCATGTTTGTTTTTATTTTACTCAGTAGTAAATTAAAATTGCATGAGAAAACGATTGGCCATACCGTTTAAGTATAAACAAGGCATTGCCATAGCCGTATCCAGTACGTCACAAATATAAAAGTATTCCCTTTATAGACATAAACCAGATATTGTTAAGGTAGATGGGATACCTATTGATATTACATAATAAAGTATACATGGGTAGTAGTTAGTTGTAGTAAGTATTATACGTTTTATAAGATTAGATTATAAACTATATTTAACTATAGTAACACGATATAGAAAAACGTAAGAAAGAGGTCTTAATATTTTCCTTGCACAATTCGTACGATTAATATCGCAATTGTTTAAATAACTGTTGGAATGTATTTTTGTTGATAAAAATACTTGCCGAACATTGTTTTTATTATTACAAACTATTAAAGTTAATAACAACTGATTATTTTGTGTACGCTTAATTTTCTCCCCTTCCTGTAATAAAATCGAAAAGCTAAATATTTGAACTACACAATCAATGCATACGTAAAAGGATCTACTTTTCATGTTATAACTATAATAATAAGTGGCAGAATTTACGGTAGGCACGACGTCTCTCGAATTACTCGTGCTGAATTATACTGGTTTTTAGGTGCTTTATCTCGAAGTATACTGCTTATTATTTACAGTTTGATGTAATCGTTGAATCTGTATTCCAATGCGAATTTACCAAAATAATTTTGACAATCTCTCAATTTTAAAGTACGCAAAAGGATTTTTTAAAAACTATTAGTTAATGTTTGCTCTATATATTGTAAGTGTAAATTAGAAACCAGTAGAGATCTTCCTTTTGAACTCAAATGGTGAAAAATTAAAATTAAGTTAACAGTTACAATGATTGTAATCAAATGGTCTTTTTGTTAAATGTTTATCAGTTTCGAATATATAAAAATGTCATTATCGTGATACTTAAATTTCTCCAACGTTAAATATAAACCAAAAAATACAGCCACGCTTCGAACATTTTTTAGCCCGATCTTTGGCTGTAGATATCAAGTTGGTGCCTACCGCCTTGAGCAGATCATCATCATCATCCATGTCGTCAATTAATTACAAAAGAAATTCGTCTTACCCGATTAGCGCCGCATGGTGTGCCTTCCAGTGGCGGCGCTCGCTTGGAGCGACACACGTGGGGCATGCTGCGATGAGCGCACCACAGCCTCGCGCAAACAGAACGAAATTTTACAGTCTTGCACGTAGAAAACCTGGGCAGAAACCGGATGAATTAGCTTCGACGCCTCTAAATTTATTAGAACATTCTATGAGTAAGTTTGGTGATTGATAAAAAGTATGACCTCCACTGTGTTTTGTTCTTCTTATAAGAAAGTGTTTTCAACTGTCATATTGAGATTTATGACGGTAAGTGAAATTATGTTAAAAATTATTGTAGAATTGAATGAAGAATGTTAGAGCTTTAGTGGATATTACTATAGCCTAAAAAAATTACAAGAAAATTGTAATTTTTTTTAGGCTAATTATTCATATTATTAACAAACTGCTAGTTAATAATTGTAGCGCAAAAATGACATTTTTTTGTGACGGGGGCCCGCCTCCCACAATATCATATTAACTTAGTAAAAGAGAGTAGATTGTTATTTCGATCCATTCTGCTGTAACTTTAGCACACCCCACCTATAGGTTCAAAAGTACAATCGTTAAAGGAAGCCGTTTGCCGGTTTCATATAACTGACGCAAATCAAATTACGTTCGAACACGAGGAAGCACACCTTAAAATGTGTCTAATTAAAAGCTCGTCATTTATATCTTCTTGTTAAAGAAATTACTGCTTGACAGAAGAAGAAATTACATATTGACGAGAAAGTAGAAGAAGTAAAATTTTAAGAGTTTCAATGAAATTTATAATAGAGCCAATAAAATAAATCAACTATGTCACAAATTGTCTTTAATTATTTGTACTGAATCGTACCATACAATCTCAGATAACGATCTTTGCCCATTGTTTACGATAATTAGGCACAAATTATGGGTACGAACTGAGCCGAGTCCAAATTTCCGTGACTCACTTTGTTACAAAACAATCGACTCCACTTCCGTATATAGTTGTTTAATGGTGTACCTTTTATGTACAACGTATGCCGACCGTAGTTGGTCAAGGTTTGTGTTGTATACTTAGTAAGAGGGTCCCTATTTGAAATTACTTTGTTAAGTTATTCCAGCAATCTTGCATTAATAGCATAATAGCCTCATTTATTATTATCATTAGTGCATAGTAGAAAATAATCACATCTAATATAATTTAGTATAATTCATACCTATTAAGCGAAATTAAATCAGATGTGTATCATTAACTATTTCAAATATTTATTCTTTAAAAATATTTATTGGACCATTGATACTTTAAAAGATTTATTCAAACCACAAATAAATTTAAGCCTGAAAAGATTTACACTTTTTAAATGTTACTGTTTTGAATACAGCAACGTTAACAATTAATTTACGAAACTGTTACATTCTTATTTTAAGAAACTAGCAAAGTGTACATAAAATATTTTAATTGTTGCAAGTCTAGATTTTTTTTTAAACCTATAGAAATATATTACCCATCGAAATTTGAACGTATGTTAGTAAAAATAATTGTAAATATGAACCACTATCATGTTTGTCAGATCCTTAAAAATATTCCGTATTACATCAAGTTATACATAATATGGCTATATACTGCCGGCCAAAAGTTTGTGACCACCTTGAAAAAATTACAATATTGAATAAAACTCCAAAAGTTAGTGTCCTAGAAATTATTTATTTACCTTATTAAATAGGGAACTTGTTATGTAACACAAAATAATTTAAAAACTACAATAATTGCCATTATTATTAATAAAAAAAATATATATTATTTAAACTAACTTTTCGTCCAAAAATCATTATCTTGTTGGAAAATGAATCCATCTCCAATCAAACGTAGCCCGGAACGAACAGCGTTTCGCTCCAGTATCT
>DWQX01000160.1:0-57016 GCA_018245475.1 Pharmacophagus antenor | reverse complement strand
ACATAATATAATAAATATAATAATTTAAGCTAGCGAGGTCAGTAATAAACTCTCACCATCTAGACCTCGCTATTCATGTGGCCTGAGATTGAACCATAGACCTCCGTGTTATAAGGCAAACGGTAAATCACTGCGCTACGGAGGCAGTGGGTATCATACAAACAATGAACTATATTACATAAATATATAAAACATGTATCTTTCATATAAAAGTATACTTTTTACATTATTATTCATTAACTAAACTATTAAACAAAGATCCGTCGAAGTATAGATTCTATAGTAACTATATTTCTTATTTAAGACCAATATGAATATTTAATATTTATTAATTGTAATCTGAATTAATATATATACAACTTCGTGAAACTTTTAAGTTTATTAGAACACATTTTCATTAGGCCAATACACAAGAGAAAAATAATATAATTGCATTGGCATAGGGAGTGCCGATAATACGTCCACTAGTTTATGTCTGTGGCCCTACATAGAATTTATTGGCCGTTGTAGGCTTGTTTACTTTGTCAAAGAAAATAGAAATAGGAAATGAACATACAAGGGTGCACTAATACAAAACATATTCGCGTATGAAATAATTTATTGGAAGTAAGTACATTTTAAAAAATAAATAAGTGAATACTTTATGCAACGTTTAAATATCTTAGAGTGAAAAATGTAGAATTTTTGTTCTTCAGTAATATTGATAAATAAAATGTTAAAAAATATCTATATATACGATATTGTTTTAAGTCAAAATTGACACAGATGTTTTCTTAAAATAGGTAAGTAATTAATCACTTAAAAATAAATAATTCTGCCTACACTTGACACGTTGAGATCAACTAATTCGAAAGTAAAAAAAAATACTTTATGAACTCAACAGTTTCTTCTAAATGCGCACAATTTTCTTTAAATAATTTTAATATAGATTATAACGAATATATCTCTTCTGTATCCGTAAATATTTTTCATTGGTTCTAAGATAATGACATGACACTTACTAGTATTAGATGTGTTCCAAATTTCACTAATATTACACAGTAATTAGAAATACGATTATTGTCGCACTTCATTGGCCATGATGACTTCTTTCAATATTTGTTTACTCACAATCTAACTACATCATATTTAAGAGTACCAATGCTATGTGATGTAGATCATCAACGTCCGTCATTCTTGGTCCGTGTCAGTCCACTGCATTTTGTCGTGAGTTTATTGGTCCACAAGTACAACTCTTGTAGCATTGTTGTAAAAACCTTCGAATCAATCGACAAATGTTTCTCATATCCGCGAACTGATTTGAAATATCGTTAATCAATAATGTTAATAATAAAACAGTTTACATTGTTTAAAAAGTTTACATTATCAATATATGGCATTGTTACAATTCTGATACATTTTTTCTTATAAACTTGTACAATCAATGTTTTTAAATTAATATTATAAAATAATCTTTGGAATTTTATATTATTATATATTTCATAATTGATTTCGTATCACTTTTACAATGTTTACAAATGTGCAAAATTAACTTATATTTATTTTTTTAAATAACTGAAAAATACGCATACTAGATGTATAATTTTAATCAATAACTTAATAATATATGTAACATTAATAAAAAAACTTATACAATAAAATTAAGAATTACATTCTTTACAAATTATAATTTTATGACGATATATGAACAAAGAAAACACGTGTATTACTTAAAATAATTCAAAACTTTAATAAGTTAATAAATTAATTTGTGCATTGTGTTAATCCAAAACTTGGCAACGTAATTATTAATAGGCATTGTCATAAATAAGGGTTATTGCTTCGACCTATGGACAGTATGGGATAAATGGGTGCAGCGCTACTAAACCGCGATTTTTTTTTACGGCAATGGACTAACACTCGACATCAATTTCACATCATGCTAAGTGGCAATGGGGTCATATATGGTATAGGGCACAGGCCCAGAGTAGTTTGGCTTTAACATGTATATTTGCAGGATACAGCTTACACACAGGAACATAAGATACAACACAGTTATGGTGGCAGATTAACATTGAAGGTGGTAGCTAGCCACCTACCACCATCCAAATTGCACAGACAAATAATAATAATAAATATCTGGAACATTTCACACATAGTACTCTGTACTATGTACACCTGTAATATAGGTTATTAGAGACCGATATACGTTTTGATATTTTCAAATAAATACTTAAGTTTAGATAAACAATCAGACGCAGGATAAACACAAATGTTCATCACATAATTGTTTCTCCTGAGCTCCTGGGCCAGTCAAACAAACAAAAACCTCTGTATTGCAAAACAAGCGGTAAAATACTTTGCCTTAGAGACAATTAAAAAACAATAGACAAATTTGTATAGTCCGCCGATTAGTATCGGTGTCGTGTTGCGGACTATGACCTTATATCCTCAATAGATATATGGCTCTAGCAATGGCGTTCATGTACCCGTATAATGACTGAAAGCATATTGAAGTAATAATGGACCTTGAAACTTTAACTGTACACATTATTTTTACTACATATTTTGTTAACCTCTTGATACTGAAATAGAAGAGACTAACTGGTATGTAATATGAAACTTTGCTATGTCAAGGCCTTTGTAGACACTTGAACAGTAGAGCTGCGCAATTGACGAACAAGGTACGATTTATTAGCATGTCGCACTATCTAGTAACGTCCATTCGTACTGACTGACACAAAGTTAATAGTACAATTTATGGAATTATGTAACTAAATTTATAAATACTCTTGTACTCCTATTACTTTATTTCGTTTTTTGAAATTTGAATAGGCTTAGCCTCCAACAGAGTTGTCCGATTTTAACATTTCTCTATTTCTTGGAAACAATACGCCTCATAGTCAAAAACAAATATTTGAAAAAAAAAAGGGAAAAGAAAATCAATGTATTAATTATGGTGGGGAACCTAGGAAATAATGTTTTTGTACCTGTTAATAAATTTTGTTTTAATCTTCGTTTTTTTTTCTCTTTATTTCCATTGTAAATAGCGAAGCATTATACATTCTTTTGATATATTCATTTTTAGGGACGCCCTTTTATCAAACCCTAGTTTTATTTTGTAACCGGTCTAAATTTATAGAGGTTGCATTTATAAATTATATATAGTACATTATAATTGTTATTGTAGTATCGGTTTGTTTTTACTGTTATGGTACTATAATTTTGCTTGTAGTAAAGTGGGAATAAACTGCACCTAATTTACTCTAAGTTATATACGATAATTATCCATAACAAAAAAAAATGATTATTATTTATTTCTGATATTCCTCTTTTTAATTATATGATTATAAAATAAACACTTTTAAAGATATTCGCAATTTCTTAGCGGCCTATTTGTCTACGTTACGTAATATAAATTATCACTAAACATTGCATTAATAACTGCCGCCGGAGTATGAGTGTAATTTGGTTTACCAGAGCGTTTACGGGTCTAACCAATTTACAAGGTTTCGACAGCACAGACGTGTTTGTTTTTACACTTGTGGGTGATAAGGACGTTCTTTTCACTTTTACATTGATTCCAAGGAAAACGATAGCTGGGCGTGGTATAATTTGCGAGGGTAATGGATAGGACGCTGAGGACGGCTACCAAGGGGTGTTAGTGGGTAAAAATCACCACAAAACCCTAACTCCCACCGAAGGTAGCCTTTTCGAAGATTTCCCCGCCGACACAGAAAATAAAAAAAGATTTGGCCATTTACAAAGTATTTTATCCCTACATTTTTAATTAATGCGAATAATTGCAGACACAAAGCAGGTAGCGAGTACTCATGTTGCTAAAAATAGAAGGCTTCGAAAACTTTTAGAGCAGGCTCTTATTACCGGCAAGCAAATGAACAATGCAACAGTTGAACAAATACATTGCGTTCATATAATACTGTGTACATAGTACATTCAACATTATTCAGAAATGGTTTTCGTAACGACCAATCTATATTCGTATTTAAATTATTATTTTGGTGTCTATACACCAAAATAATTTAATAAAATTAATAAAATTTAGTGCAATAATAGCTGATCACCTCGATTAATATTAAAAATGCTTTATAAACTATACAACGAGGGATGCTCGGTTCCTTTGGGATAGTAGATTGTTTCTTTTTTGTTTCTCACGCTGTCATTCTCGGGCGCCAATAGCGTTTGAATCAAATATTGTAATAATTAATATTACATTTCAAGGAGTTTCTACAAATTATTAAATACCTATTATAGTGTTAATTCTGATCCGGTTTGATCATCCTGTGTATTAAGCCCAATGAGAGGTGATGGAAAAATATTTTAATTAGCGGCATATACATATTCGGTGTATATATAGTATTTCGGTATATAAATAGTACTTGTATGATCATTGCGATATATTTACCATGTAACCCTTCCTTGTCTTATTGAAAGATTTAGGAAGCCGCTTCGACATTCCAATTGATTGTAAATATTGACAATATCGATCAAAACTACATTATAGTACATAAATTATTCAAACAAAATTTAATTTTAATGTGGGAGTGTTTTGCTTACTGGAAATGTCTGGATCATAGTGATTATTTCAAACCTTATCTATTATCTACGACAATCTACAGGCCCAACCCTTCAATTTCTGTATATTTAGACAGATGCGTCATTAATTTTTATGTTATTCGTGAATAATGATGATTTCTTATAATGTTATCTTTCATTATCAGAAAAAAAACAAGCAAAGAAAATTAGCGAAAATTGATCACCTATGTTGCGATAGCAAAATTATGAACTTTGGATCGATCGTGTGACGTGCTAACCCAATGAGGTAGCTCTTCAGCCTGCCAAATATTTGACAGCCATTATTATCGGGGAATTACTTGAGGGTGTAACGTGAAATACTTATTCGGCATTACAGTGTATAAGTAAAAGGAGATATGAATTATTTAAACATGAGAGTCTAATTAGCGACATTTTCACGTTATCATATAGCTTAATAACATATTGTTTCTATGTCATAACATTGACAGTGCACTTACATTTAGAAATTTACTACTGAAATTTTAATTACTCATGTCTTTATTTTGAAAAGTAATTTTCGGTCATATCTGCCGATATCAATACCGAAAGAAATTATTGTATATGGAGATTATTTACTATATCCGGAATAAGGGGCTGTGAGGGAACCCCAGATTGCAATTTACGTGTACAAACACATAAAATAAATAGCAAAATATCCTTAAAAGTATTTGTGTATAATCTGATTTATTAATGAAAATGAAGAACACTAAAGCTTTTAAAGGTATAAGAAAAATTAAGGATATAACTATGCTTTGAATATGAAACAATTTTGTGTTAATATAAAATACAAATGTTTTTTTGGTTTAATATAAACGTTAGTACATAAAATATACGGCTCTTGCCATATTAAAAAAAAATTCTGTTCAATTCTTGGTCTTTTTGAAATTTATTTATTTTATCGGGTTAGAGTAACGATTCATTTTTACTGTCGAATATAGATTAAAAAAAAAAAGATTAGACAGAAGTTGGTTTTTTAACTATTTTATACTTTTGGGCGTCGTCTGATCCATGCGACGTAAAGACCTTATCGTGTCCGATGTGGATCAGACGATGGCGACGAGAATCCATTCCCATAAAACCATAAAACTATAAACTTCTTTATATATAATATATCGAGTATGTAAGTATGAGTTTGCTTAATTGTAGCTGCTGGCTGTTTTTACAATTTTTTTATATACAGACGATATTTTAAAAACACATTATTATGATAAAATAGACCTTCGTATTTTATCACTATCTCATAGTAGCAATTTTTTATGGAAGTAATAAAGATTTATGTAGCCAAAGAAGACCGTCTGTTTTTTTATTGGGCAGTTGTACGCAATTTCAATAACAAGTGTTCTAATTTTACGTTCCATTATTAATAAAACATCTGTGTTAACAACCAGCATTGTGCGGTCGCGTTGATAAACAATTGAAATGAGCTCCATGGTTAGGTACGTTTAATTAAATACAAGTAAGTTGATTTATTGTACGGTTGCGAATTTTTTATATAAACATTTATTATGTTTCTACACCTCTTGATATTCCACTACATTACATCGATTGATATCTTCTATCTTTAGTAATATTTTAAAACGTAATTAAACAAATTGAATAAAAATAATAAAGCGTAAATAAAAAAGTTTTGCGTGGTTAATTTACAAAAGTTTAGTTACTAAATGTCAAGACTGCGAATACCCTAGACTACTTGTCAAGAACATTTTGTTAAAAAACAACACCTAACAACTTGTTCGTCGTCGTGCGGTCGAAATCGTAACATTTGAAGATGCCACGTACAGTGGCGAAATGTGTTGTAATCGTATTTTCATCGTAATTTTTGCGATTAAACAAAGCGGATATTAGCAAACTTCTTTTTGTTTTATTGATTTTGTTAAACGTCAGTTACTTTTATAATATACGAGAGTATATAGAGTAATAAATCTCATCGTAAAAAGCGTGAGTGTTTACTGCGGTTACCATTACTATTACTCAGACACATATTATCGAGTGTGACGGTGACAAAGCACTAATCGATTTAAAAACGTTAACGCTAACAGTTATATATAAACAAGGGTGTATTTTAAAAATTATTAAAAATCTTTAAGCATTGACCACCCGGGTAGGTGCTATAGAATCTGCCACTGACAAATAGTGAGCAAACATTAACATAATAGTTACACGTAACCACATATATCGTAATGCTTTATGGAAACGAGTATTACCACGGTGCTAAAGTATTTTGTCATAGAAAGAAAGGTGGGTAGTAGTTTTCATCATCATCATAATATCTTATGTTGTTACAGAAATACCTCTGCTTGGATTACTGGGCGACATGGTGCTGCTATTGTTGTCTTTCGACAGTCACACACATATACGCCGGAGTAATCTAGATAAATACGATTATTTCCTTTAGTGATGTCTTAGGGGGTAAATCGTTCTCGACCTATTCATACTCAACCTTTTTGTTTGTAGGGGCCACAAACACGTATCATAATGTCGCGGGCCGCAAACACTTGTTAGTAATAGTGTGGCGAGCTGCGAACTAAAAATGTTTACGGAATTATTTTTTAGGTTTTCGTAATTATTACAAGATAATTAAAACAACTATGAATGAATTTATCGCGTATATGTTATATAGCCTTGTGACTATTTACACAGCTCACTGTTTTTCTAACGGGCGCGAAATTCAAAATGGTCGAAAAATTAGTAACACCTGGCGGGCCGACAATAAACGCTGGGAGAGCTGCAGCCCGCGGGCTTTATGTAAAGCTCTACGGCCTTATTGTCAGTTAACAACATAAAATTGAAATGAGATATTAGTTTATTGAAGGTAAAAATTAGTAATGTATTTCAATTATCGACAGATATTTTTGTACTCGTTTCGTTGCTGTATACGTATAAGATATTGTCTATCGTTAGTAGTTAATCCATAACAATCTTCTGGCGGCTTCTAAATAGAATTAGCAGACTCAAAGGGATAGTCCTTAGTGGCCCGGTATTAATAAATCCAAAATTGTATTATCCTTTTATTTTAAGGAATCGAACTCTAGACTAGATCAGATCGTTCTAGCCAGGCATACTATATTGCACCATTAGTCTGAACAACGCTATCAATTTATATAATAAAAATATGATTACCTATATAACATAATAAACATTGTAAAGTGTTTTGTTGTTAAAATTTGTTTCAAGGTAGGTCAACAGAGAGGTTGTAACAACATTCAAGGTGTTTGTACCACGTATTATGCGCTTTTATACGATTGAGATGTTCATTAAGCACTTACTTTTTAATCACGTTTGTTAATATGATAAGGCACGATTACTGAAGGTTGTTTATATAAATGTGATATGCCTTTTATGTATAATTATACTTGTGTATTTAGTGCCAGTTGCTAAGGTCTTTGTACAATGCTTTAAACTTGTCAGTTTAATGTGATAATGGAGATTTCATTTCGCCGACGTTGAAATAGCTGCTGTGAATATTTACGATAATGTTTATGATTTACAAAAAGATAAATTATTATATTTAGTGTAGTTATTTTGTTAGTATTTTAAGCTAACAGGCTTCAACATATAAGGCTTGTCACTAACTTTAGGTGTAATTGAGGTCAAGCATTAGCTCAATGCCGATAAAAAAATTGTATAATATAAGGAAAATAAATCTTTCCTAACACGACTGTAAAAATAATATGCTACTTTAGAAAATCTTTGCACATGCACTCCAAATTATTTCATTATTTCTCGCAATTTAACAGAAAAAAAATATTTTCGTTGTTTACTAATGATTTATTCAGTTATTGGAATTTCTACAATGGTTTGATCAGTGAGAATAATTTAAAAATTTGGCATTAAGTTTTGAATCTACGAACTGAACATTACTGTATTCAAAACAAAAATGTCCAAAATATGACATTATTATCTAAAAGGAATTATACCAAAATAACTTACCCTTAAAATTACTTTATTGTACTTTCCCGTTTTGATAATTTGCTTTTTTATTAACATATTTATCGCGTTATACATAGCATATTGAACACTTGTTTAGATTCATGTTAAACATATGTGACCTTACTCTATTTTGAAAATGGACTGTAAGATAAAGAGGCTGTGCCGCCATTACTATTTTTTGTAGATAAATCTTAGCGCACGCGCTTTTGGAAGCTCCTTCATTTTAATTTATCAGTGATGTTAAAAATATTGTAAATTTGAAAAAAGTCAAATAAAAATTATTTCTTTATTATTAGGCTATTATTTTTAAAAAGATTAAGCTTTAGTTACAGATACAGTCAAGTTTTTATATTTTCAAGTGTTTTTGTTACATTTTCAGTTAAGATAACTTAAATTGTACGTTATTGCCATCTATGGACTAATTGTTAAATCATCATATAATAAATGTTTTGTTTTTGTCAGATGGCACTAGCGATCACATAAAATTTTTGAGTTTTTCTCGTATTTCTCACATAACAAAACTGTAATTAAGTAGAATCTGTACATTGAATATTTTTCAAAAAAATGTTACTAATTGAAATTTTCCTTTTTTGAACATATAGAAATAACATTTTTTTTGACTACTACATAGTTTGTCTGTTTATGATTGTAAATCAAGGAAAATATGAAATAAAATTTACAGTACTATTTATTTATCAACTTTTTATCCCAGAAAAATAAAAGGTTCCTGTGGGATATAGAGTATAAAAGATTTTCTTCATACTCAAAAGTAGCAAAATATTAAAACGATTTTCTTTTTGGATTATTTTCATCTCAAGAAATTAAGCCCATAATTCCCATGGGATGAAGTGTACTGTGTTCAGTTTACAAATGTTTACTAGATGGCGCCATCGCAATACTTACAGTTACATGTTCGGGCAACCTTTGTACCGCAGTAACAGTAGTGAACCACTATTCATTTATCTAGATATTCTTATTGTATTACTTTCATAAAATCCTCAAATTAAAGTCTAGCGATAGCACCATCTATTGGTAATTTGTTAAAGTAAGTAGTATACTTAATTACATTGTAATGTTTTATTCCCGATGAGCAGTTGTTCGGCTTCAGGCTAGGTCACTCCTGCGTTCGCCAAAGTCCATAGACTCGTCGAACACGTTCTCATGGGTTTCTCGCGCAAGCGACCACTTCAGACTCGCCGTCTTCTTCAACGTCGAGAAGGCCTTCGACAAGGTCTGGCATAACGGCTTGACCTTCAAGCTGTACTGTCTTCAAGTGCCCGATAGGCTCATTTTCATCATACGAGCCTTCCTGTTGAATCGCACCTTCCGCTATCGCGCTGGCAGCACATTCGTCGAGCTGCCACATCAGAGCGAGGGTCCCCCAGGGATCATACCCTTCGCTTCGTGCTGTACATCAGCGACATCCCCAAGGACCCTGCCGTCAATCTCGCGCTTTACGCGGATGACAACGCCCTCGACGTCTCAGGCAATAGCCTTTCCAGGTATGTGTGGAGCACCTGACAGCGACCGGGAGCCTCGGCGCCTGGTTTCATACCTGGGGGATCGATATTAACCCAGCGAAGGCCTGCATATCACCCGTTCCCACCCATCTCGCAGCAGGAAAGCTGCTCGTTTCCTCACCCTGAGAGATATCTCCCTCTTCGGCCGCGTCATTCAGTCGAAGGACACGGTCGAATACCTCGGCGTCTCTTTAGACCGCCGCCTCATTCTCAGCCCACGTTCGCAGAGTCAGGAGTAAGGCAAAAGGAGCAAGCTCTTTCTTCACCACAAAGTGCTACTCTACAAGATTTTCTTAGGCCCATCCTGACGTACGCGAGTGTAGAGTTCACGTACCGGCACGATGTCTCGGTTAGGACCTGCGCTCCGATTTCGACTATCGCGTAGTTCGCCATTTGACAGTTAGGGTAAGTCAGCTTCTCTGGCCAGAATAATGTAATGGGAGAGCTCACGGCTCACCGGATCCGTGAGCCAGTTTCGATTAAGCTGTAATAGTCGTCAAAAAGACTAACAGCGCAAACTTCACCGAACCCCACAGCAGCAGCAGGAAGTTTTATTTTTTTAGGACAAAAAGTATCCCAAGTGAATTCATAGTTTTTTTTTAATATTTTACTACTTTAAAGATCATTAAGGGACTCTATATTTTTCCGTAATAAAAAGTACCCTAAATATTATTCCATAAAATAATTGACTAAATTGTTCAGTGAATTTTACTTGATTAACGGTCAAATAGTTAGGTCTACTAGTAGATCGACAGACCAAAAATCAAAAGGATATTTTTCACTTCTGTATCCTTAATAATGTGTATTTCAGTTAAAGTTCAAGAAATAAATATTTCATTCTTGTTATGAATCTTGAATAAAGAAGTTAGAAATTGAGGTTTAATATTTGGCGACTAAAAGAGAATAAAATGAATCGTTCGTTTGTTTTAATTAAATATAATGCTCGAAAGTTAAGTCACGACTTATTTTATTAGTGGGATACATTTCTCGTTTATGTGGAAATGTTTATGAACAAATAATATTTTCATTCTTTTCGCTGCCTTTATATAAATCAATGTTCAAAATTTTATTAATATTATATCAGTTTAAGTCTTATAAACATTATTAACAGGCAATATGTCAAAAGGCATTGATCTTCTCGATTACTCAATACTTAACAGATTAGGGCGTTTACCTCCCACAAAGAATGATATAAAAACGGAGAATCAATAAATGGGTTCAATGGCGTGTTTTGAGAGCTATGACCTGAGCATTTAAGGAAACTAGTAAAAATAGTTTAGAGACCACAATAAGCTAATATTATGTTGATAGAAGGCAGCAATTTGATTTCATGTCTACAATTCTATACCTGTTTTTTTATAGTTGTACTTTATAAAAAGAAACAAGTGGTGTAGTTGTAAATATAATGAATTAAAGACTAATAACCATTATTTATTGTTTTTTTTTTTACTTTTTAGTTAGTTTACTTAATAATTTAATTTTGCAGATGTGGTACAGGAAAAGTAAACCATAAAACCCAATGCATAAAATCCGTACAATGATTACTTGGAAATAGAATAAAACAACTTTAGTCGAATAAAAGATATAATAAATAATTTTATCACATTCACACATACACACCCACTGAGCACACTATATTACAATAAGTTACACTCGATATCATTTATGAAACTAAAGAAAAACATTTGCGTCTAAAGTTAATTATAGAAGTAATGAGAAGTAAATTAGTGTTAATTAAAGATAAAGATACGGTGTATGTGATCTAACATTTAGATTTATAAATTTCGTACAATTGAGTTTTCATAAACTACAAACTAAAATACAAAAAGACGTTTCGGTGGTTACTTAAATACAATTATGTAATCGTACGACGTTTAAAGGGTAAAGATCACGGTTATCGCCGAATAAATGCAAATTTAACGCAGACTAGTAGTATTAAATGTAATAAAATATTTGCGATTTCCGAGTAATGAAGCGATATCATAAAATCAAGTTTGTACTATATAAGATGGTAGTTTTTATTTTCAATTGAATCATATTTCCGGGAAGAAAATAATTGTCACTATTTGTAACAAATTTTGATCCACTTAATTGTATTATAGGTCACGTAAAGAACTATTATTCGTCATATTATTTATTAATTTATTATTTTTTCTCATTCGTTATCAAAGGTTAGAATGAATCAGCCTGTTAGAAAGTATTTGCCTCTTACGTTGTACATATTTTTATTTAATACAGTTACAATATCTTGTAGGTTTTAGTAATATAAGAGTGAAGTAAATTTCTTTCAACAACTCATAAGGTATTAGTTTGACCTATAAAAATGCAGTTTCAAACTTTATTTGCCATAATTGCTATCCATACATGACACATGGTTACTGGACGATGGTTAACCAAATGTCTAGATTAAAAAGAATATGTAATTCCATGTTCGCTTATAATTAATTTGGATTCGGGGTGTGAAGTGAGATTAGCGATTATTAACAATAAAAAAGTATATAAGAGTTTGCTGGTACAAAAATAGAGTGAACTTAGTATTTACAATTGTCATCTTAATCAGCCATCAATTCTTAGACAGAGTTATAAAATAGTTTTATAAAAATAATACAGAAACTCTTCAGTCTTATTGAATTACACATATTTATCAACTTAACTTCTGGTTTATTTAATGAGTAATTTTTCTTTTATTTTCTTATTGTATTTTTATCATTTCTTAAAGATGTGATTAGTAAGCATTAATGATAAAAATGGCAAGTTAGATTTATAAGCAAAAAAATTAGAAACATGATTTTGTAAAATGATTAACGGTTATATAAGTTATTGAAAATGATTTTCTTATTTTTACAAAAATATTGGTATAATATATATAGTAACGTAATATTTATACTTTTTATATATTTTTTTTCGTTCACAGGGACATAAATTATCATCAGTATTTATTATGAAATAAGTTAGTTAATTTTGATATTATAAAAAAAAGATAAAATAAATTTAAAAGATAGATTAGAATTAAAGAGAAAATATTAAAATGTTTAAACTTTATTTTTCAAATGTATGGTATTTATCAAAAGAAATCCCGAACTGTAAAAAAAAATTTGTTGTCGGAATATGGTTGGACTCACTGATTAATAATGTTTACCCGTAAATTGCGGTTCGTCATAATTTGGGTAGTATTATTTATTTTTACGTTACTTGAAACTTGAGATCCATTTAGAGTAATTTATTGTAGATTTTTTATGAAATAATCATTTTCATTCATAACGAAGTGGAGCTGGGCACTCTGAAAGAAAAGACAAAAATAAGAAAAGAAAATATAACTAAAGAATATTTTTATGAGAAAACCTTGAGGTGAGTACGATTTTCATCTGGTTTTAAGACACGTCAACATGGTTGTATAACAAATTATGTGTCTTAATGAAAATAACTCCCTTAGGTAAAGCCTTGGTTCAGCCACTAATTAAAATAGTTATAGTGCACTTTAAACAGAGTAGTTTAGAAGCGTCTTAAAAACTGGAATGTGGTAAATTATTATACATTATTTTATAGAAATACTTTTTTACAGTATGAAAAGTATAGGTGTCTAAAACACGTAAATCGTCTAGCGATTGAATTTTAGTAATAATTATGAAACAATTTGAAAAATATTAACAATTTTTTTGAAAATTTGTGAAATTACCCAATAAAAGAGATGTTTTTTTTGTGGTCAACGGGTTAACACATCTATTACACCGGATGTTAAGTGACAGTGAGACCGCAGATGGTAAAGCGTTCTCACCTAGAATATCTCGAGCTCTCAAGTGTATGTCTACCGAAACATAGCAATAACAATAACGGATTGAAATCGAAAGTGGTACCTTCTATGGCAGATTCGAGAAAATCCCGTCACAATCTAGACACCACTACTAACGTGGCTCTGAAATAGAACCTGGGACCTTCTTGTTACAGGACAAGTAATAATTGGCTTATATTTCTTTCCCCCTTGAATGCATTGTCGTGTCTGTAGGGCAACCTCAAACACTTAAATATACATATATAAAAATATATATGGTACTACGTATGTAATTTTTCCCTATTTTATATTTGTGGTCGTGTCAAGACATTGCACTAATTGAATTTATTAATACTTTTTTTGCCTAAAGAGGATATGCCAGAATTTTTCATTATTGGTATAGCATACGGTTTCTACTCTTGTTAAATTAAAAAATATACTCACTACAAACGGAGCACGCTATCTCATCGCTGTTGTCGCCGCAGCCGTCGCGGCCGGAGCACGCCACCGCCGTGCTGCGGCAGCGCCCGTTGCCGCACCGCAGGGGGCAGAAGTCTGCCGCACGCCATCTATCCGCAAGCAAACTTAAACATAAGCTCCTTTCCTGATGATTTAGTTACGAACTGAAACCAGCACTTTGCTGGAGCTGAATAGTCTACATAAACGAGTATATTAACGCGTTCAGAGCGGCATTGATTCTTTTAAACTTTTCATACCAGCGCTACGGGACCTTTTAGACCTTGTTCTAAAACTGTCACTGTGATATCATGAGTTTATTTGAGAATTGTAACGTTTTAAAAATTAAATCCATTTATAATATCTTACATGAGTTTAAGTTCTCATAAAATATTTTCTAAAAATAGGTCACGGTAACCCTGTGTTTAGGTAGATATACCCCGAAATTCACGGAACGGTTAAGAATGTTTATATTTTCTATATTAATCCAAATTAAAGTTACTCGCGCGGCACTACATAGAAGTTTGCGTCTTTCTTTTCAATATCGCAACAAAAACACCTTTAAAGGCGTCTGGGATCCTCTTTTGCGGTAAATGTGATAATTTGATTTTGAGATTTTATTTTTGTGTATGTTTTTACTGATTGAGTCGATTCTGGAAGTTTATATATATTTTTTGGAAATAATTCCAATGATGGTTTCATATGAACTAAATTAATTTTTGTTGAAAGTTTAAGCAATTTTGATGATTACTTCTTTATTACAAAAAGTTTATATAGAAATTTGTCCGGTAAATAAAAAAGAATCAGTAGTAGAGGAGTGGAAATTAGAAAAGGTTGATTTTGCACCCTGATTTTCTCTAGACTTCTCTATAAATCAGCCACAGTAGTAAAAAATTATTGCGTTTACTAGCATATAGGTCTTATTTTGCTGGTTTTATGACGGGTTGTGGTATACATGTCTTACTTTCTGTATTGTTTATTTCCAGCTTTGTATTGTTGGCAATTTGTTGTAATTATTTAAATCATTAGTTTATCCTAAAAGTATTCTTAAATATATATTCCTATTCAACAGAATTTTATAGTATATATAAATAACACAGGTTCTTATCAGAGGTTCCTAACACCTGCTCGGTTGCTAAGCAACAATAAATAACAGTTTTGTTTCTCAATTTAATTCTCTGCGCTACTTATTTTGGTAATGTAATCAGAATTGTAAATTTTATTTAGTAATCCTAGTATTTACGATATTTGCAAATAAACTCAAAAGGTAGTAATGAACTTGAAAAGTGATTGATTAGAATAAATACAAATGAATACCTTAACCATTTCTTTAACTAAATTTACTTATTTTATATTATTAATCTAAAATGAATTTCGATGGTACATATCTAATATTCTAAACATGTCTTGAGGTTTCGAAATGTAGGGTGCCATACAAGCACGTTTCACTTTAACAGGTCAGACTGTATGCATGTCAACAAAATGTATACGGTACTACATACCTATATAGATATTGTACCTATATGTATATTGTACAAGTATTTAAGACGCGGTTTGAAACTATTGTGTTGTACCATATATTACATAACAAAAGCAAACATAATAAGCAAACATAACGGCATCCTACATTTTATTATGCTAAGAGGTACTGTTGTTTAATATATATTTTTAATTTTTAATAAATGATAATTACGTTTTTACACCATTGAAGTTGTTGTGACATAAAAATAACAAAGTGTTTTCAACAAATGTAAAATTAGTTACAATTATATAGCAATATCTCGAACATAGATGTAAATAAAATATATATTTAGTGTCCATTATGTTGGAAACATAGCTACAAAAGTCAATTTGTCTTTAATATTTGTGACTGTTTTGTACAGCAAAAATGAATGTGTAAAACAAAAAAAACGTGCAAAACTTAGTGTAATGAATGGCATATACACTATTTATATTTCATAAATTTAAATTTTTACAAATCTCTTTTTGACTACCTGGATTGTTCGTTGCAAAGATGTGGCGGTTCGTCGGATGCATCTTTGCAGGATATGATAGCATTGCAAAACTCGTACTCTGGAAGGCACTCGCCCGACCCGCATCGGAATGTGTGTCGTGGACAACTGAAAAATAAGCATAGTATGTTTAAAGGAGGAACTGTCTAGCTATTCAGTAATAATTAATTAATTATATTAATTTAATCATAAAATGGTAGATACTGTTTTAGCAGAGGCTGTATGACGTAAATTTGTGCGTAAACATTATTTAACAGGGTATAAGGCCATGTAGTTTCTAGAATTACAATTAATAAAAGAGAAAAAAAAAATTACAACAGATATTAAAAGAGTTAACCTGTCTAATTCGAATAAATTGATTGTGTAAGTTTTAGAAAAACTCGAAATGAAACCGGTTCCTGGTATGAGTAGAAAACAAATGTAGAATTCTGGGTATAATGTGTAGGGTTAACTTTTGTGATGTTCAATAATAATTCAGGTTGTTCAGTAATGGTTAAAGCGTACCCCTTGCGTCTGGTTGCCCGACAGTTCCTTTCGTCCTCGCCCGCGGGACATTGTACTATGCCGTCGCAGCGGGCCGCACGGGATACGCACTGGGAGCCTGGCCCGCCGCACCGGAATGCGTGCATCGGACAACGTTCGCCTATACCGTCTGAGTAATAGAATATCCATTTAAATCCCACATTTTTTTATTGCGACCTGTCAGTGGTACAACAGTGGGAACCTAATTTCATACACTAAGAATTATGTCGAGTATTTTTTTCATAGACAAAATAAGCGAGCGCTGAACAGTAAAGTGATGGAAAGCGATCATCGTCGTCCATCAACGGACCCAACTGTGGAGAAGTCATAGCTGTGTTGCCGAAAAAATATCATGCTAAGTTGCATCTAAAGGGAAATACAAACTATTAAAAAGAAAATATTGAAGAGTGGGTTAGTGCAATGAAATGAAACAGTGCATAGACAGTTACTAACCTTTACCAGTACCTTGGCATTTTTCGTCCGAGCCATCGGGGCAATCTCTGCGACCGTCGCAGACGAAGTACCAGCTAATGCATGTTCCAGTAGACCGACACTGTAACAAATCATATGTTTTTTATAACTGATACTTAAAGTAGCTCCGTAATCTTATATACGTAAACCTATACTTTTAATTGTAATACATGCTCAGTGACTATAAAAGCCTGCGCACATGTTGACTATGAATACCTTTCCAATATTTTCCTACGTTATCAACATTATGATAACCATCAACCTACTTTCCATGGAAGGCTATAATTTATTGGCAATTAATATTTGTATTTTTTTATGAGCAACGGGTTAACGCTTGACCTCGATTTTACTTGATGGTAAGTGACAATGAGCGTGTACGTGCAGAATACTTCCGGTTTTCCCTAAAAAAAAGAGAGTTTTCCCTAAAGGAAAACCCTACCACCATTCAGATTCCATCCAGATTGGGATTTCCGCGTTACAAGTCAAGTGGGAAATAACTGTCATGGAGGCAGTCATAACGGGACAAAAAGTCCCATTTTGTCCCGATGATTAGCTGTTTATTCTTACCTGAAAGGTCCCCGGCAAGCATCCCCTGTTTCGCGCTGAACAGGCCGATGTGGAATTAGTGCGATACGTACAATCACATCTTTTATTCACGCACTTTGTATGTAAATCCACTTGTTGACATTGCGAGTCTTTGATACAGGGCATACCGAGTGACGCTGGACCTTGATCGAAGATAGGGGCGGCATCGGCGCGAACGCGATGTTTATCTATAGTTATATATTTAAATATGTAATAAAATTCATTACTTATTTTCCTAGCATACGCATATAATCAATACCAACCTTTTAAGGAAGATTTCTTCTGGTGTCCACTCTTTGATGGCTTATTTCCCGATCCTTGTTCCTTTACTCCTCCATTCTTTTTATTCGATTTATTTTCGGTTGATGGTTGTGTTACAACCCTGTACACGGGTTGGTCGTTTGCATGCAAGTTAGCTGTCATTTCGTCTACACGTATTAATCCGCTCTGATCACCATTTTTCCTATTTAAAGCAGGCAGCCGTTTCGCTGGTTCCAAAGTGGGAACTTTCATCACGGCTTGCATTAATGGACTGTCTTCTTGTGTGCTTAGAACATCGTTTTTACTTGTGTACATTGGTAACTTACTAGGTTCCACGTCGTCTGTGTCAATCGATACATTTAATGGTCCGTACGGATCCTCAGAGCCGTGCTTAAAATGAGTGGGGAGATTGAGAGTTTTTTGAGGTAATTGAACATTTGGTAGTGGTCCGTTTACTGAATCTACTATTGCAGCTTCTTGCTCAGCGATAACTGTTGCAGTAGAGTACGCTGGCATCTTTTGTGAAGCACATCTGTCTCCAATTTGTTTGAAGAAATTGTTGCACGCGCATCTCCCAAATAGATTTGGAATGACGAATTCGCAATGACTTTCCTTGTCCCATAATCGACAATGCTCATTACTATAACATACATGGCTTGGGGGTGCAGCTGTAACGTTAATTCGTATAAATAGTTTCAATAGTTAATGATACATTAATATTGTTCAATTATGATAAATAATTTTCCACCACGACATTATAAGTTATAACATAGGTCTGAGATACGAAATAAAATATACCAGGAATCTTAAGTAGTTATTTTCTTGATTGCGTTGGCACGTTTATCAATTTTTTTAATAATACTTTATTTACAGCGATTGTTTTTAATAGATACGAATTTAACGTGTTCCTTCTGTATGTAATCACTGTTGCTAATAGTAGGGTAATTTCGTAATACGATCGGTAACTATTTAAGCTTTGATCTTGGATGTGACTTGTACAAAATAAATCTTTATATGTAATTAGTTTTGTAAATTTTTCTTTTTCTTATATAAAATATATAAAAATGGGGACAGTGTAAATTATTTTCAGTTTTAACTAAATAATGATAACTGAAAATGATTAGAACAGTATATGCAACTAACAAAAAATATAATACCGATAATTTCTATTTATCTATTAAATGACATAATTTATATTTACACTCCATGTAAATATTTTTAGTAATTTAAAGTGTTACACTTAATTTAACGTAACATGAAATATATCTTCAAGTGGCGTTGGGTCTCACAAATAAGGAATATCTATCCTCTTTTAAGCCGGCGTGTAATTTTATTTTCTCTTTATGATTTGTTTTCAATGTAATTTAATAGATCTAGTGAAGCATTGCACCATGTTTTATATAACAGTAACGCGATAACATAAAATAGTATATAATTGGCTATTATATGTTAATCTAGGACAATAAAGCACAACACGCAAGCTTTGTTATTAACCAGTTGTTATAAAGCAAATCTAGTATCAACGAGTAAATGTGGTACACGGTCGCTGTACGTAGTTTACGGTAAAAAAAAAGTCAATGCATAAAACGATGAGGATTGAAATAGGTCCCCATTTGAGTGAATCGTTTCAGAAAAAAATGCATTAATTACGCGAAATTATCCGACATTGGCAAAAATACTTTTAACTCTGCAAAAACCTGATAAAAGTGGATAAAACATTGTAAATATTCTTAAAATACTTTAGACTAACATTGTAAGATATTTATTGTTGATCTACATTCCGTAGTTATAGCGATAGGCAAGCGTCTTACTTTTCTGCTTAAAATTGAACAGTTAAGTTGTACGATTCTCACAATAATATCATAATAAAGGCGTTATGGTTTATAATAAGACCGGTTCACATGTGGCGGCGCCGGTGCTCTTTCGCCGACACAATTACTACTATTGTTTATTCTCACAAACAAGCAACAACACAATGCGGAAATTATTGCCATTAGGCGATGTTTACGTTTTTTGGAATAAAAACGTATATCGCTTATTACGCTGTTCGTAGCAGTAAAAAAACATACAAACATGGATTAACGCACTTTAATATTAGAAGGAAGAAATGATGAAGTAATTTTGTTAAATAAAAGTATAATATTTCCTATTCAAATGTTGATGCGTGGTTCACAAATGCTTTTTTATAAATAAGAGAAAACAAAATTCTTTTCTTTTTACGTCATAGTTGTAATGCTTCATTCTTTGCATTTTATAAAAAATAACTACAGTGTAGATATAGCTGCATTGTTATTGCAGATAGATTCATCCATTGTAATTGAGTATTAAAAAAAATAGTAACATAACGCGTACTGATATTCACGATACATGCATTTTTATGGTGGAGGTTAAAAAAATTATTATTTACACAATATGATGTACATATATCTCGATCAAAGCAAAAATTATTTATTTATATTTAATGTTATAATTAAATAGTACTGGTTAGTATTTATACGTGGAATTGGTAATGAATATTTTTACCGTACGACTTAAATTATTATACAAGTATTCATAGGGAAACTTCACTGTTCTTATATAGATTACTTACGAACAGAATTTTACATATAAAACAACGAAATATAAAGTAGTAACACGAGCAAACAATACATCACGTGTATGGTAACAATTTTATATCATAATATTAACAAAGCAATTCGTATGTATACTTTAATCTATTACGCATACACTTACGGGAAAGACACGTATGCTTTCTGAATTGCAAGTGTCCATCGGTGCATCGACATACGCCATCCAAGCAGGCACTGAATGCCACTTTTAAGGTGCACTGCTCTGATACCACGCATTCCGATCCTAGCAGCGTTGCTGAAACAAAGAAAACCAATTAAACTGGCTATTTTTTTTTATTTATTTACGTAAATTGTTTTAACGTTGTTTACTAGTTTTTAGTAGTATGTACGAACATGTGCAGAACCATCTACACGTCGTCGGTCATAAAATATTTATTAAGATTGATTCACATTAGAGACTTGGCGCCTGCGCAGTAAGGGACGTTATATACATTCTACCTATTCCCTCAGATTTCTCATAGTTTTAGCTTGCTTCCCTATTTCCACAGGAATTTGTCATAAAGGTACACGGACAAGGATGGTATGCAAACATTTTTCATTTTATAAAGGACCAAAACTTTAAGAATAGATGCGCTTTATGTTATTCGGCTCCATTAAATACATACATATGTACATTTATGAAATATGACAAAATAAGCACTTATCTTACCTGATCGATTTTTATGCAACAGTATAAATGCAATTTTGCTCATTATATAGCGAGCTCTAATATATTACTGCTGTTTAATAGCAAATATAAAATATGGTGTAACGATAAGTTGATCATTGACTTTATTTTTAGTAATTATAAAACCTTATTTAATCGCTAATATTATATATGAGCGGATTATAACGTCCAAATCAGTGATAAATAACGTTTCATTTTTAATAGTTTTCACTAACAATTAAACGTGGTTTCTTTCGATGGGTGTATACTGTCAATTGGGAGTACAAACAAAGTGATGGAGAAGTTCATGACCTAAGGCGGACTTGACCCAATTCGATTTCAAGTTCGCCGTCGGTATAGTTTGGCCGGGTGCAGCGATTAATTTGCATCCAATGGACTTTACGCTTCCGCCGTCACACCACCCAGAGCGTAAATATGTAGTCAACTTTCAGCCACATTCTGATGATGATGTAATATCCGAAGTTGTTAGATTTTACGACTTACGTTCTTGACAATTCAAATTTACTTTAACAGAATTATTATATAAATAATCCTCCCTTACCACTGCACTCGCAAAAATCATTAAAAATATTTCAATATTTTATGTTATAATATAAAAAATGGCCAAGTTAAAATCGAACTTGCACGGCGGTAGTTTCCGTACAATTAACGCTTTCAACATCACGATTCTTGTAAGTTTAACTTTATTTTTATAATTTGTTGTTGTATTAGCGATAAAAATACACAACCTGATAAATTTCATCTTTCTATTTATTACGGCTCAGTAGATAGAGCCCAATAGGAGCAGTAGTTTCCCGGAGTAAGCCCGAGCACTTATATGCGCATCTTCATAAAAAAATACCAATACATGACATGATTTTTCAAATATTTTTTTTCTTAATAATCATGTTTCAACTTTGTTGCAATTATGATTTGTTAATTTTAGTGCACTACATTGCATAAATAGGCACTATATTGTATGGGAGTACTGCCACTGACTGACATACAAACGTACAGACAGACTTGCAGTCGGACGGATGACAGGATCTTACTAATAGTTTTTTTTGTACCGTTATCAGTCCTTAGCTAAGACTTTATTGGTGCTAAATTTCATATTATTTTCTTAATTATATATAATATTAAGTTATAATTATATATATCTAAGATCTTTTATCTCCGAAGACTAACTTGATTCTCGACTACTGTATCTAGCGACGGATTTCGTCTATTAACGTGGAACTAAGGAACCATGTTCATTTGACAATTAAATTTATAAAAGTAACGCCTAATAAATACTGCAGTATTTACCAATTTCATCGTTCCGTGTATTGTTGTCCGTCATATGCGTTAATAGCATACAATAAATAATTTCTACCACTTACTTTATAATCGGTATGTATGCGGAATGAACAAGTAGACAATTGAAATATCATGTAATCACTCGAATACCTGAGTAATTAATAATTATTCGATGAAAAATGTGAAAGCACCGTATAAGTTTTTCTACTTATCATTATTTTCACAGTTTGATATTGTATTCTTTTTATATTTGAGTTTTTTTTGTTATACATAGTATCTGAACTGCACAGTTTATTAAATTTAATTGTAAATTATTCATTTTACCGAAAATTAATGAGGTGGATGTAGCATTTTTTTTTAAGGAAAGCCTACATCCAACATCCTACGCTTCGGGGACCGCAAAGGGGTTCCGTCGGACTCATACCGGCTAAAACCCTACGGTATTGTACTCATAGCTTTGTTAATTGCTGGAACGTATTTAATACAGCATCGCCATCTTTTTGAACCTAGCTCTGGCTGAAGCTGAACTTTTTATTTTCTGACAAAACCGACTGTGAGCGAACACAAAAACTGCGCGAAGTACAACAATGCCTAAATTGTTAAAGACGGCTAGACATCTTCCTATTCGCTATCTACGTCCTTATTATGAGAGTTGATAAAGGGCATTGTTCGCCAAGTGAGCATAATGCCGCTAATGGTATAGATTCTCGCCTATTTAAAACAAGAGACTAACTATTGTTGTCGACTATTATGAATTATATGAATGGACCATTGAGTCTACTAGTCCAAAAGTTCTTCAAACCAAAACAATTAGTATATTATTGCTTTCATTTATAAAACATACAGGGTCAGCGGTAGTTTCCGTTAGTTTTTAGCAATGGAAGTTTTATTTATGGGTGGTGATAGATATATCTAAGAATGAATAACTTAATATCGATTGAAACTTCGTGTTATAATAATTATAGATGATTTAAAAGATACTTTTAATTTTCTATTGAAGTCAATAATGGAGACTGACACATAAATCTCATAACACAGATCACAAAGATGAATACTGGCGTTTATTAGATTGGGCAAGGTATGACAGCCGTGAAAAAATGATTCGCGTGACTTCGATTTTCAATCACAACGATTTAATCTATGACCTATTTTGTTTTGATGGACGATTTTAATCGTCTCTACGATAAAGGCGATCATATTCTTACGTTCGTTTTGAAAAGAAGTGTGCTAGAGTTGACTGCTATCTATTTATAATGAGTCGACGAATGCTCCGAATGCTGTATGAGTTTTTGTAAAAATAACATTCAATATCAAGATGAAGACGATTTTATAAAATCTGGATTACATTTAGATCTTCGTTCCGTATTCTTCTAAGCACGCAATAGTAGTAAACTTCAACATTAGAGCGTATCGAGTATTCCTGGAAAGCGCATTAAGAGACGTTACTGTAAAACTCCGTACATATCTAAGAGGGCACGGTCACTTGGATAGCCTTTTACAGTCTGTGGTCCCTCTATCTTCCTAACGGTTATGCTCTTGCGAACCTTAAATCACCAGTGCGAATATTAGTTATATGCGGATATGAAACGCCTATAGAATAAGAATGTTGCAAGATAAAGGTGAGAATGAACGTTGTTTGTGAAGCCGCAGTATTATTTAAAATCACTTTTTTATATAAATACATACATAATATGCACAGAGAACAACAAAAGACACAGAAATCACACAACAATAAGTATGCCAATTTGATAATGCCGAGCACATTACAGCATATTGGATATAAATATAAAATTATTTTTTTTATTAATGTTTGCTGGACAGTGCTACGTAGGCAATCACAATAGTACCTATTTAATTTTTTATTTCTATTTAGTAAATAATGAAGATTGTTTTCCAAATGATGACATGTTGAAAATATGTAATACTTAGTTTACATTTTCTACGATAAAATTCATTAATGGTAACTTATGTACTCTATAATACGCTATTTTCTGTATAAACACTAGAATAATACGTAATAGTTTTATTTTGTTAGAAACAATTTTGTTTAATTCCTTTAGATTTTTATGATATACGTTTCAAGAATAAAATGAATCAAAATGATTTCCAGACGCTAGTCTTACTCCGTAATAAAAAAAATGTAAAAAATAAGCTATGCATCGTAACAACTTAAAGTTATTAGTAAGTTCTGGTAATTAAAATAATCGCACGCGCGTGACTAGTAAAAATAACTAAGATGTCGAACAATAATAAAGAATATATATTTTTGTTAACCTGAACTTATTGATTCGACGAGCGAGTAAGTTATTCTTTATTAAATAACTTAGCACCTGTAATTATAGCTAGAGTAAAAAAATGTAAAATCGTGTTTAGATCAGGAATTAAAGAAAAAATTAATAACATTAAAATAAACATAAAACTTATTGCTATTCATATATCAAGAAAGGGGGTCGTTTACCTTGTGGTCAAACAATACGCATTGGTCAGAATAACGTTATACAACATTAGGAAATTTACTATTATTCATAACTTCCTCATTTTCGCATATAAGATTTAGTTGGCATAATGATTTTTTAACTATGGACAGTCTAAGATAGGACAGTTTGTACATCGCTGCTTAGAATCGTAAATAATAACCGTGGTTGCAAAGTTCCATAGTATTCTGTTATATTTTATTAAATGTTAATTTGAATACTAACTGTCCTTGTGATGTTTTGGCAGTCATTAATGACCAGAGCGTTAGAACTATTAACAATAACTTATTTTTCAATGTAACTGGTAGTTGTTAAAAGTAAGTTCAATTTCTTATAAAAAATCTTTGTCAGAGTGGTAAAGTTAGATAAATTTTACTTTCGTAAGGAGCAACTCATTAAGGACAAGTATTAAGGTCATCAGAGTATTCATATTATGTTTGACTATATTCGTTTGGTACTGTGACTTACGCGAGCCTACACCACATTTGGCAGATCACTACTCACCAGTTTCCCGGAACTGGGTTAATGGACGAACTGTACTGTGCTCAGGGTGAAGCTGTCATGTCACGCTTGCGTACCTACCGTGTCATGATCTTAAGAGATCACGCATACAATTGTTTGACTACCTCTGTGGCGCAATGGTTTACAGCTTGTTTTGAAACACAGATGTCCCGATTTCGAATCCGGTGCCACATGAGTATTGGACTTTAGACGGTGGTAGGGTTTCTTCGAACTGGCTTCTACCTCTCTCACCTCTATCTCTACCACCATCAATACCAATCTGCCGCCATAATACCAATGTGTACCATCAGTAGAATATTTGCTCATATGCCAATTTATATTTCTATGAAGATGGTCGTATTAAAAAAAAACCTTTAGGCTTTTTAAAATAGACTAACCACAGTAACAATTTTTTTCTCTATTTCATCAGTTACATATTGATTCTGGCACTTTGACGTAATACTATACATAATTTAGACAATCAAAGTTTGAAATGTATTGTACTTATATATTTTTAAAATATAGTATCAATTTCAATACACATTTTAACTATACCTTATATTCGTTGAATTACATTAAAAATTATTGCGGTTGGAGAAGCTAAATATAGCAATTTTGTAAATGAAAAATTTCATTTAAAGTATTTAAAACAACAAAGGATCGTAACAAAACATAAATCGTACTTTAATTTATTGGCTATGATTAAAATTAACCGAAATACAAAATAATGAAGGTAATATATCTCGTAAAAAAAGCAAATCTTGTATGCGGTTACTCAGGCCGTGAGAACAAGTGAACGGAAATACATCCATATATGTTCAAGCAATGCAAATTATTAAGCTTTCTCTTTTGAATTGGATCGACTTCTTTCTTATGCAAATATAGTGCAAACGCGGTTACGAAACAACTGAGATTTGAATATTTGTATGACATCATGTGTAATCATTACGAACTAACTTAATCAATATTTTCATATCATTTAATTAATAATATACTTTTACTTAATATTTATCAGCATTTAACATATTTGAAATTCAACACAAATTTACACGAATTTATTACTCGAGTTAAAGGCTATATACTTAGATCTTTCAATTTTTAATACCATAATTGGATAGTACCTCTTATTTTTTGTTACTTACTATTTAAAATCCTTTATAAATAATTTGTGTGCAATACTTAACAATGCTTTAATGTGACAATGTCATTCTGTATTGAAAAACAGGAAGATCAATTTGTGGGGGATAAATGTTCTTTACGCTTATTTGATACACGTCAGACTGTAAGTACACGGACATAAATTTAAAACGTTCTTCAACTGAAGATCCCACGAACTGAAACGATTTATAAAATTTCATAGTAAATCACATAAAATTTGTTTTTGAATTATAAAGACATCTTACTTGTATAAATGTAGAAAAAGAAATATGTATAATAATAAAAGAAATACAAAGAATAATAGTTCCAAAAAAATTCAATGAAAATCGTAAACGTGATACATTAAAACGTTAGATTTACGTAAGTATAACCGTAATTAAAAAAGTAAATGCCATTGCAAATAAATGCACTCATGTATGTTTTAAAGGTAAAAATTAAATTCAAAACAAATGCCGTTAAATAACAATCTCAACGCTTTTCGTCACTACATATATGCTATGCGTTCGACAGCACGACGACGACGAACATGTCTGGCACATAGTCGTAATACTTGCGACTAAAAAAAGCGTAAAGTAGCAAAAAAGTTTTTTGTTTAATTCAGAATATTTCTGAGAAGTTTAACAAACCTCGACAAGAGCAGATTCAAAATATCTTTTGTGGAATTTTATTTTATAAAAGTAGAATATAAAGATACATTAACTTTATGAGCATCTACATAATGCGTATCTCGGTGCCCTCGACATTTAACAAGGATTTATTGGTGTTGGGCACGATTAAATTGTGGTAGTTAGGCGCATCATATCGGCGACTCGCGGCGTTTATTTTATATAGATGTTTCCGTTGATATGTCAGTAATAATTACGACTTTCTGTAGCTGTCCGCGGCCGACTGTTAGATCGCATTGAACGGTACGCAGTGTCAGTTACTCTGATACTTGTTGCGATGATTGCTCACGGCCGGCACACTGACCAGCTAGGAATATGGTCTGACAGCTGACAGTGGAGTCGTCTAGACAGACGTAGCCTATATACTGGAATGGTGATAGCGATCTCTCCATCTTCTTAATATTCAACAGGTATATTAATTGCAATTTATAGTTCGAACTGTCATAGTTGATTTCATTTATGTTACTGTCTATATCTACCATAAAACTCTATTGACACAGTGTCTGTATATTTTATATATTTTAATAAATTCAAACTTTTTTTTTTTTTAAAGCAATCTTTTTAAAACTATATCAATTTGCCTAGGCAACTCGCAAAATGACTATACGATTTTTTATGAAATCTAATGTATTATAATAAAAGCTGATAAACTCGGACAATATTTAAAATACTTTTTGCAGCGGCGAATAATTTTAAGAAATTCCTACGAAATAAGTTTGAAAATTTGTTGTTATTCCCATAATTTATATAATAATGACTTATTTTGGAATAAACTATGATTTTCTAAATATAATCAATTAATGTAATAAGTCTTCTCGACATCCGGACTATATATAAATGATATTTTATATAATTCATTTGTTTAAATATATAAATAATGCAAACAATCTATCTTGCCAAGGCCGCGAATCTTTCTGAAACTGGTAATAAGGACACCGTACACATGTGTACCATGACCAACCAAAATAACTTCTCAGTACACTTTAGAATGACAACGAGAAAATATGTGTTGTAATAACACTTAAATTTATGATTTCGCCGATGACACCGGTCTTTTGCAAAAATTAAGCCGCGTAGCATAACGACAAAAGAACCGTTGTAATCCACCCATGTACCACTTGCACGATTTGGTCCAATACTTTTGCGGACAGAATAGGGTGAAGAAAGTGCGTTGAGCGTGGGATTACGAGACGA
Source organism: Pharmacophagus antenor (assembly GCA_018245475.1). Taxonomy (NCBI): domain Eukaryota; kingdom Metazoa; phylum Arthropoda; class Insecta; order Lepidoptera; family Papilionidae; genus Pharmacophagus; species Pharmacophagus antenor. The sequence goes on along the minus strand of DWQX01000160.1, from coordinate 28,348 downwards.
TCAAAAATAAAAGATTTTGATAACGCACCGATAGTATCGCGTCGCTTCCAATTTAAGAATTCACGTCGTGCATTTCGGTTTCCTCAATCTTTTCACATTGTCTAAAACTCCTATCTGCATTCTCATGGACAAAGTAACGATATACTTTTACAAAATTGTTAACGATTAATTTTTAAATGATGTTCTTTAGTATTAAAATTTGTATCTTCTTTATGAAATTATTGTTAGATTACCTTTTTTTTAATTCATTATGATGTAAAAATCAGATATAAATTGTTACTTACAATTCATTTTTGCATTACAAAAGTAATCGTCCGCAAATGTAGTAACTCTAGACATATAATTCATAAAAGCTTTTACTAGCTTAAGACATTTCTTAACGAAATGGCTATGAACTTGTATATTAAGTTGACGTTTAAATGCATAAGTGGAAATATATCAATAATAATAAATGATTTCTAGACGTAATCTCCTAAAATACGTTAAACAAAAATAAAGTTTGTATGGAATTTTGTATAATCGGCTAAAGAAACCCTTTGTAAATAAAGTATAACGATTAGATCCGAATGAGCCGATCTCCGACAAAGCATACGAGTACAATCGCAAGTATTGATTGCTCAATTACAAATATTTGAACTCGGAAATTAGTGGAAGGCAATTTAAAACCGTTGGTTTTATGTACTAGTTAGCAGATGATACGCCTTTTAAAGTAATGCTCTCTATTACTTTAACTACTACAACACTTTTTCTGCGATTAACAAACTGTTTATTACAACAAACATTCTTTGAATGTTAATTTTATTACTTTTGATTTAGTTTAATTTCAACTATTTAATTCCTAGATTTATCATGTAAGCATGACTTTTTAAGTGCGGTTATACTCTTCGGAACCAAGAGCTAAATATTTTCAATGCTTATGTAAAAAAAAGATATAGAATGAAGGTTCACACTAATCCCAATATAGAACTATACAAATTTGTCTCGTCAACCGAACAAAAGTTATATGATTTATACTTTCAAATAATGTAGTATTTTGACAATAAAAAGACTTTCGTTGATTAAATAATTTCGATATTAATTAGCTACATTTACATCATACACATTTTTGCTGCTTGGTCACGGCACCGACACAAGAAATAAAATTCCGTCAAATGATTTTACCGATTGGAAAGCGAAAATTTTTAAGCGTAGCTACCTATTCCTCTTTTTTAATTTGATGACGATTGTTACATCGAGTTTTGACCGTTTAAGTGAAAGTAATTTGTTAGGTGCACCGCAGACATGACCACATAAAGTGCGAGCGGTACTATGGTTCTTTTGTCGGCAATGGTGAGGCAATGAAACACACCATAAAAATATATCCATTTACGCCGTGTTATGCTAGCGCAAAGCTTATTTTCTCCGCAGGCTTTTTTAAGGTTATTGACACTAAGTATTGTATACGAGCTACGACGGAATGCGCTTAGACTTTAAAATTAACACCAACAGAACTGCTAAAATGCGTATTTTTTTAATGCACGTAAAAAGGCGTTGAAAAGTCATGAGAAGTAATATTAAAGGCAATAATTGAAAGGTAGAAACACCGCTGGAGATAAGGAATCATTCCGTCAGCCATCTGATTAGATTTGAGGTCGGCAAAGAATTAAGTTAATAATTAGATATTAATTTGACATAAAATTGAAATAAAAAAATCTTTTTCAAGATTTCTCTGCCGTCAATGTCAAATTCCTAAAGATGAGCTAGAACATATTTACACGTGTACATATAAAAAAAATGTTGACACTAAACTGAGTATAAACAGAATACTTACATTGAAGACATGTATAGCCGTCAACTTGTGCGTAATACGGTTGACAAGAGCAAATTCCTTTGTCGCAGTGAGAATTTGAAACGTTGCAGTCTACACTCGTCCGACAATAGGCTCCGAGAGGACCACCGGCTTCTGCTTTTGTAATCTGAAAAACAACATTGTACGTGAAAAGTTAGGAACAAAGTTGGCTGATTCTTAAGAAGATATTTTTGGAAGGACATTCACCTCAAACACTTCAGTCTGTGTACACAATATTATTGATGTAGACATCATATTATGTGCTAATCAAAGTGGTATGAGTTTTAATTGTACAATACGCTAAGTATGAAACTACTTGTATTTTTACAAACATAGCAAAACTAAATGAAATGAAACATAAATATTCACACACTTCATAAGAAGCAAGTAGTTACATAACACGTTAATGTAAAAAAATCACAAATGCTATAAAGGTGAAACATGTAAACTTGATAAATATTAAAAATGAGAAAAAACAGAAAGAAATGTTTCTTCAATCAATTCAAGTTCAATACTCTCGTAGGTGGAGCACTTTTCTTTATTCCTTCAAATAGCCTTTTCGTTGACATTCTGATATGAAGGATTCATTAAATATTTCTTAATGATACTAATACTACATTTGATTTCTTTTTCTAATTTGATGCCTGTGACAGAAATTGAATAGGACATGAGCTCCGTCGCACATAGTGGTAGCTGCGGTACATCGTAAAACGTGAGAGATTCTACAGATTAATGTAGCGATATTTGTCGAAAATGAATACGTATTGTATGTATTTATAATTGCACATCAGGTATAACATTTACATTTAACTACAGATCGATTCGTTTTACCTGTTTGACTTGATATATTTGTATACAGACCTAAATTTAAAATGTATTTATTACGTATATACTTTATAACGACAAGCTATGTAAATAGTCACATGTTCTTTAACAAATATTTTTTTAAATATATTGTTACTTATAGTATTACCTATGTGGTTTTTGAGGTTTACCTCTATTTATACATTTCGCACTGACTATTTATAAACTTTTAAAAAGACAACGATCCCTGTTTAAATGTTATGCTTGACGTCCTTGATGAAGACAAGTTTCAACATATGTTTTAAGGTACACGGGTAATTATTTGAGTTACATTGCGACATGAAAATGCTAACAGGACCGGCTTGGCTTTCTTTATACTTATTTCCTAGGTTCCAAATCCAAGTTTTGAGTGTATAATATCTTGAACATCTTTAAACTAAAAATATCTTTACATAAAATCAGTTTTTATTCTAGCGTTACAAATGTGTAATATAATATAACACGAATTTATTATTATTAGGGCAACTTTTATTTTATTAAGTTATTAAGTATATCAAGAACCTTACATATATCTTTCTGTTGTTCTATTAATTGTAGATTATTGTTACGGTTACATTGGCATGAGAAATATATATTTTTTTTTATATAAAGTAGAGGTTTATCAGTACATCGAAAATTGTGACCATGGAGCGTTATCGTCTGTAATATTTGGTCTACTTTTCATTCTGTGTTAGATCATAGTTGTAAATTGCTATGACAATCTTAGTTGAAGCGGCGTGTCTTCGCGTATATAAGGATGTCCGCTGGACCCACGCACGAAGAGTTTCATACAACGTGCTAACAATTATTTCTCACCACAATAATCTGCACAAAAATACTACTCTACTATACGTTGAGGACATGGTACGAACTTTTAAATGACAGATGAATAAATAATTTTCAATGACATAACATTATCATACATTATATTAAGTAAATCTAATTATGCTTCCTGGTCACGACAGCGTCTCCTTCAAGACGCTGAAGAGTCTCCTCACACAGCTGATCGTCTTGCTAGTGCAGGTTTTCAACGTCCTACTCTCCAGCTGCTCCTTCCCGAATGCCTGGAAAGAGGTCGTCGTGATAGGTTTCCTGAAACCCGGCAAACCCATGAATCTTCCATCTAGCTACCGCTCCATCAGCATTCTCTCCTCTCTAGGGTAGGTTTGCGAGCGCCTCATCCAGGTGCGACTTCGTAAACTCGTCGAGGAGAGAAATCTCCTCCCCAATGTGCAGTTCGGCTTCAGGCAAGATCACTCCTGCATTCGCCAAGTCCATAGACTGATCGAACACGTCCTCAGCGGTTTCTCGCGCATGCGACCACTTCAGACTCGCCGTCTTCTTCCATGTCGAGAAGGCCGTCGACAAAGTCTGGCACGACGGCTTGATCTTCAAGCTGTACACTCTATGCGCGACAGGCTCGTCTCCATCCTACGAGCGTTCCTGTCGAATCGCACCTTCCGCTATCGCGCTGGGAGCGCACTGTCGTCGGGCTGCCACATCAGAGCGGGGGTCCCCCAGGGATCCTGCCTCTCCCCCGTCCTCTTCGCGCTGTACGCCAGCGACATCCCCAAAGACCCTGCTGTCAATCTCGCGCTTTTCGCAGATGACACCGCCCTCTACGTCTCGGGCTATAATAGCCTTTCCAGGAGGGTGCGGACCCTCCAGACGGCAACCGGGCGCCTCGGCACCTGGTTTTATATCTGGAGGATCTACATCAACCCGGCCTAGAGTTAACCAATAACTGTGCTCTCATTCATTTCGAGGTGGGTATGCACCACCCCAGTAAATTGATTGTTAATACAGTCGACTATGTGCCGATTCCACATCTACGCTTATCGAAGCGTCGTCCGCGTAGTAGTCTCGACGTAAGGGTTGGATCAGACAGAGAAAACACAAACTATCAATTCGATGCACAATGCCACATGCATACCAGCCACTGACACACCTCAATCTTCGCTCGTCTCGCTCCACACGCTGTACACTAGATACACCCGAATACCCGGGCGCTTCTCGCCCCCCGCGTATTGCGTCATAGGCGAATGATAGTCGCGGTTAGGGCCCGCGCCCCTACTTCGACTATCACGTAGCTCGCCACTTGACAGTAATGGTAAGCCAGCTTCCCTGGCCAGAGTAAAGTAGTGGGAGAGCTCACGGATCACCGGATCCGTGAGCTCTCCCACTACTTTACTAGTTTTTACTTTACTAGTTTCGATGAAGATGTAATAGTCGTCAAAAAGACTAACAGCGTAAACTTCATAGAACCCAGCAGCAACAGCAGTCTAATTATACACTAACAATGAACGTAATGTAGGTGCATATGACGCTGATGAATATTTCATGCTATATTTGTGCATTGTCTTAGTTTAAAAAAATATGAGTGTGCTTTCTTATGTTAGTTGAAATACGACTACAGAATGAATCCTGAGTTGATATACGGAGTAAAGATGAAAATATAAAAGATATTCTCTATTACATTTCTTCCACATCTGGTGCTATAAAAAATTTATATATCGTTTCAAAAACCTTGTGCGTAGTCAGCGCGATATATAACTTATTCACGATCTGGAAACATGAAATTATACAGAAAGGAGGGATGGATCGACATGTACATGTTTCAAAAACATAATTTATGGATACTTTCATTTTGAAACATACATTTTATATTAGTATATGAATACGTTTGAAAATGTCCTACGTTAGTCCTGAAAAAAAATTATAAATCTGATAGTTCATGTGTGATGTATGAAATAACAGCTACTTTTTCCAGAGATTGCTTGCGACTTTTTTGTAAAGTAATGTAACCTTTAACCAAAACGTTTACGGAATGTTTCCGGCATTGCTCCAAGTGTATTTAAACCGGTTCGATAATTTTTGCTTGCACAAATATCTAAACATTTACCAAGTTATATACTTGTTAATAAAAATTATATACTTGTTATAAAACTATTGTGATATTATGAGCCTCTTATATTGTTCTGTGTATTTTTTAATGCAATAAAGTTTCGTTAGCGGTTTTTTTGAACTCGTCTACCTACCATCTTTAAATTTAACCTGTCGTCATGATAGCATTACTGTGTTCTGCCAGTGTTACATGTGAGAGTCCGAATATTTTGAGCAAGCACCCTTCAATATCTAGTCTAAATGTTACTTTACATCAGGTGTCAATTGAGCCCAAGTGTTAGTCATTTTTGCCGATAAAAAAAAATTTGACATTAAAATTTTAACCAATAAATGATTATGAAGAAACAATTGTACGGTTTATTAATAAAAAATATAGTCGTTTGTAATTTAAACACCGTAACCCGCTTCTCCATCATCCGAATTTATCCTAACCACGTTCTTGTTCAAAATTCGACTGGCGGAATTCAAACGAGGAATGGTAAAAAATTGTCCGTTACAGTATTGTGTAGACTGCGGTTTATTTTGATTGTATGTAATTTTCGCATTATTGTACTAGAGTTGACGCTACGCCTAGAGTCATTTACACGAGCACCATTATCTGTTCCGATCAATACGAGCTGTGAATAAAATTATTAAAATTCAATTGATATTTTTCTTCTGCGAAAACCACGACATGTTATAGTATTTTTGACTTTACAAATAATACCTCGCACTTCTTAGTAAGCATCATTTCACCATCTAATGATACGGCCAATCATGATTTTTCATTTTGTTTTTCATATCATAAAATTTTCCGCATTATAAAAACCTAAAATAATTGCTACGTTTAGGTGTAAATATGTATTTAACGATAACGGACAACAACAATGTCGTGATTACAATGAAGCAGAAAGAAAATTTTCATTTGTTTGATACAATAAGCACTTCTTGTTTGATTGTTCATAAAATGATACAACGCATTTCACATTTTTGTTTAAGCATTCTCTGCATTCATTTCTTTAATTATGCCACTTACGTTTATGTGCAAATCGCGTCAGAACTTCGGTTATTGACCTTCAATAGACAACAATTGTTTTTTTTAACATGAAGTTTCCAAAGATTTGTATTTATTAATTGATGTACTGTACCTGCAGAACTGATTACTACATATTTTTAAGGAAAGTAAAAAGTAAACCAGTAATAATTTCATCTAATTGAAGAAACAGTGCGTAATTTAATGCAATTTGTTTTTATTTATAGTTATAATTATGGTATAATTGGATAGTAAGAAATACATGTTATTATGGAAAATGTGTAGTATTTTCTACGATTTGTTGATTACGAAACCCAACCTTTATTTAAACGTTACCCTCAATAAAAATAAATAATATGGTGTGGCAATAGGTAATAGGTAATTATCCTATGATACCTGCGGAGAAAATGAATTGAGAATATTCCCATTAGCAAACCCGTGAGAGCGTGACAACGGTAAGAGCAAGGCCTGGGTGTCATGTTTCATTTACTTTCAATCTATACCATAAATTATTTTATTAGCGGTTAGGATCAGGATTACAAATTAAACTTCTACATTTATGCTAATTAATTTATACTAACATAACCGTTTCGTCTAATATATAAACGACAGGTAAATTATGATTTTTAATTAAAAACATTGTTATATTTATCTATTAGATAATATAATAAAAAAATACGGATTATTTGTTAATACGCCGTAGATATTAATGAAAGTTTACATTGAAGTGACTATACAAATGCTTTGTGAATATTATTGCAGACGATAAATACTTTTAACCGCTTCTATTTTAGTTCTTGTCATAAGGATATAGTTTCATATTATGACAGAAAAAACAATATAGTCTCTTGTACATAACTTTGTATCGAATAGCAATATCGTTGCATCGCAGCGAATTCTTAATTGCCTTTTTTCGTTTTAGCCTCTTTCTCTTCGTAAAACGATGCAAAGAATACACACGATATATTTACATATATGGTGGGTATCGAATGCCTACAGCATTTTTAAAATCTATAAATGCTAAACGTTTGCAAATTAAGTAAGTAGTGAATTTTGTTAAAACTTTAATTTGTAATTTTAAAATCTTTTTGTAAGGAATAGAGAATATTATTAACAAAAAAATTATTTATTCGATTTTTAAGTTGTAAGTTATATCTTGAACATCGAATTTATATTTTTATTGTAAATAAGATATTATTTTATTTTTAAACAAAATTTAAATTTCAAAATGTGCCCCGAATTGTAATTAGAAAATTATTTCTAAACACTACTAGTGTTTAAATAAAAGTAATGTATTTTTTCTTGTATTTTTCCGTACGTCTAATGAAATAAGGCTTTCCACCTAATTTATGTTCGCAACACCTGAATTTCTAAAAAATTTTTGTAGTTCGCAAATATTTACCGTTAGGTATTTTTCAAATTACAATCTGTTTTTATTTGTTTACTCGTATGGGTACTTCATAACTTTTATTATATGACTTTAATGGAGCTTTATTAGTACGGTATAACCAGCATTATTTGGATTGTATAATTTAATGTTATTTTCCAAAATTTCAACCAGTAAATTAATAACGTTTCTTTCATCATCACTTAACATCTATGGTACAACATTTCTCAAATTAAAGAATTTGTTGAAATAAAATAAAATTTCGAATTACCAGCTAAAATCTTACAAAAAAATTTAAAGACTTGATTTGAATCAACCCAAAACCTGTCTAATAATTGTAATAAAATACCATTTACCTTATTCAGGAGTTTCCTATTTAAAAATTTAGCGGCGCTGTGCGTAAATGGTCGTTTTCCGTTCCGGGTGTATGAGAAAATTTTATAAGCAATTCTAGAAGATAGGCAAACAGAGTACAAGTATTAATTACTTTTGTTAATTTATTATGTATCTTACGTTATAACTCAGCTTTGAATTTCTTTTTATTTCTTTGTATTTCGTTAAAGATATTGCTGTTAAATAAATTAGAATAAAAATTAACAACACAAGTTCTTTCTTTTAAAGGATCTTAACAAATATTTAGTTGCGATGTGATATAATATTTTAAAGTTGGAAGAAGAAGTTTTAAATTAAAACCATAAACTATATATCAGTTCGGCTTCATAAACAGTACCAATTAATTTCAGTTATCGACAAACTGCTCCCTTCAACGTCTTAAACATTTTATTCTTGCTCGAAAGTGGTTTTGAAGTTCCCCTCGCGAGGGGTTCTTGGCTATTAAAACCTGTTTTTATATTCAACCACAGCATACATATTTAAATAATGTCGAGTAAAATGTAGGGACATTAAATCGTAGACGGAAGAATTTGTGCTGTAAGCAAATTACGTTATAGTGCGTGTGAGGGATGTAGTGTGTAGTAAGTTTAATACTCTACCCCTATATTAAGTCGCGTCATGAGAAACTCTTGTTAATTCTATGAGCTGTTCGAATGCAACATATTAATTCGTGTAAACAAACTCCGTGTTTGCCAATTAAGAACTAAGACTCGCTCTCGACGCGACGGCTTTTAAGTTCTTTACTCTTCAAGTTACTGTGGTAGATGAAAATGAGTTTTATGAACATTAGTTTAGATGCGATTTGTTAGTGATGAGATGTATTCGTATGTACGGCACAGGAAGCGAACGTGCATGCGAACGCCTCGGGCTTTTATAATGAGTGTGTGGTGTTGTTTTATAGATGAGCCGACGTGGAATCTATCTCGATATTCCATTACCTATCGGAATTCATAAAACGATAAAATGACAGACTACATTGATATAAATATCAGTAGCTCATTACAAATAATATACCTTTTTAAAGTACGTTACAACTGGTCGCGATGTTTAAATTTGAATTGTAATATTTGAGATTATAAAGTAATTAAAAACTTTACATATTGTATCTAGAATATTACTTATCTACTTCCAGTGCGTTGGTGAGATATTTATCTTTTTACTATATTAATATTGTAATTAATATTTCTTTATTTTATTATAAAATATGGTTCAGCTATTAAGCACACTTTAATTATTTTTAGAGGTTTTTAGATTTCATGTATCGCACTTTTTATTGCATCGACAATCATTGGGCGTATATATTGTTGCAAACTATTAAACCATTGATATAGTTTACCGTTATACTAATTGACAGTACTAACATAATGTGTAAGTAATAATTTTTGAACGATTTGGTTTTTAAAATTCTAAGTATATAGACGATTCTGCTTCCAAAATGCAAGTAAAAAAGCAAGAAACGTCAGTAACTAAGTGGACAACATAATAAATGTGTTTTTTTAAAAACATACTTAAAGTAATAACTTTCAAAAGTCAATATTAAGCAATAATGAGATTAATGAAACAAGATCGATATGTAATCAATGTGCATTATGTTAATAAATGTATCCAATAATTTATGATTCGTTAACTTTATCTGTTGCTGACATTTTATTAACTCAGTAGCCAACTTTTTTCTTTAAAATATAAGTTGTTGATGTAATAAGTCACAGGTTTCTTAACAATTTGTTATACATTTTTATAGTGATATCTTTATGTTTTAAGTGTTTTGATTAGTTTGATGTACGTGTATAAAACGAATTTTGCGATCAATTAGTAGGTTATAATAAATGAAAACTGTTTTACAGATAAGTAATTCGAAACTAATTACGGACATTTAGTTTTAACCTCTTCACGCCCTTGGCCCCATATGTGGACGTTAGTTTTTTGTATTTACAATAATATATAATTAATAAATAGATGAAAATCTTTAAAATATTGTACATTGATATTTCTTCACCTTCCGTTATGTGACCTCCAATGAAAATAGAAAAAACCTTTTTATTTTATTTTCATTGAAGTATACAATTTACTTATATTACTCTTTTGTAAATTAAAAATCGTCCCTGAAGAGGTTAAGATCACTTCTAATATTCCATCGTTTATTATTGCCAGTTCGCAGCGCGCTCACCTATGAGAAAAACTAATAAGAAATTCAGGGGATTTGTCCTTTTAGTTTAAAGCATTCTCGATCTAGTCACCTTACCGTCTTTAAAAAAAATGGATAAAACTGGTTTCATTTATTTAGAAATACGATGCCAGAGACAGAGAAACTATATATCTATTTTTGGCGAGAGTTTAAAAAAATATTGCGTTTTTTCAATAGTGTTTAATAATATATTTAAATGCTAATACATGTTACGTGCGACGTTTATAACAATAAATCAGGTGCTCTGCTTCAAATACGAAAAATATATAAAATTCAGAGGTATTCTAGTTAGAAGAGTCGGCAAGGCGACGAGGTCAGGTCAAAACGAGAGTTCGCATCTACGCAATCTCTTGCGCACTTGTCGACATACGTTGACTTAACTATGTATAGAAATCCAATTGCGCTGGCGGTTACGACTTCTCGTGCGAGTCGGCTCGAGGTGGTCATTGACCGCGCACGCGCCCTTTAAGGGAACATGTCTAGTCTAATATTTTTTAAAATAAATTTTTAATACTCCACTTAAAATAACTTAAACTCGGATTGGTTTCATATTATTTTTATGTAGTGCCATTTATTGTTAAAATGTTTCATTATTATATTAGCGCAATAATGATGACTCAATTTAAATTTTATTGATCCACCGTAAGGGGTTCCAAATTTAATAAATATTTTATTCTTGTGTATATCTCATTCGTAAATGTTATTTTAAAGAGTAGATTAAATTATAACTCTTTTAGTATATAAACAAATGAAACGTAAACTGTTGTGCGCTACTATGAAAGAATAAATTTAAATTGTTATATTTCATTTTATCTTATTCAACGACGTTCGTAAATTTCGTCGCGAAGGTTCAGCGAAAATATAGAGTATTAAATGAAGTTATAGCTATAGGTGTTTAGTCTATCTTTCTCCCTTGCGGAGTAGTTTGTTTTCTGATATAATTCTGTATTGAATATTAGTTTATTGCCTTCACAATTTTGCCTCCCCTGAGTACTGTGCACCCCCTTTTATACACTGTCTAGACTAAAGCGATCAACTTATTTGATTTTAAATCTTCGCGAATAAATAAATTTGTTATAAAAACAATCTTGCCACTTGATTACTTTCACTTTCATATGTGCAATGTTTATCATTTAATCGTGATAAATTAGTTTCTTTGCCATAATCGATACTAACATAACACTTTCTCATGTGACATTAATATATTCCTAATATGACTTAGATAACTTTAGCAGTGATTTAAAATTGTAGGATATAATTATATTTATACCGAGCTTTCGAAGTAGATTGAGAGGCTTTTAACAAAACTTTTTACCAAAGACGTTAATTACAACATCACAAAAAACTTAAATAATTTTTTTTGTATATTATAACTCAGAGAATTTTATGGTGACAGGTTTTTATTAAAGCTTAGTTAAATATAAGATATTGGACGCTGGATAAATTAAAATAAAATATCAATAAAGTGGTATGAAATAAAGAAATAATATAATAAGGATAAATATCGTGTCTAAAAGGATGGTCGACTTGATTTATTAAATGAATTATAATTAACAGCAATCAAGATTTGCATCTCATTATATTTAGCGTATTCCGATCGATGTACAAGCGGTGAATGTAACGTTGTCAACTTGTCATTTTGCAAAAGTTCCAATGCAATGCGACCTGACAGATTTGCGTCAGAGCTCGAGATTATTATAAACAAACATATAAGACGTACGGGTATAACAAACAGCTTTCAATTCGCCGAGATATTCTTCCGTCAATACCAGATTCGTTTCAATGGAACTCGCGCACAGAGGTCGCACCCCTACGCGGTTATTGCGGAAACTAATCTTCTTTCGTCGATCCGTGTGGCGATATGGAGTAGAGTCTATAATTGGGTATTACCGTAATACCTCTCTATTACGATTCTCCTGTGCTTTACGTTATGTTCTAATAAATATCTTCGATATAAAATATATTTATGCTGAAACTCGGTAATTACACATAACTTCAGAAGCTTTCGAATATCACTGAATTTAATTTTACACCAGCTAAGCATAATTAGGTTTTCCATTTTTAATTTTACACTTACATACTCATATATTTAACCTTAATGGCTCTTAATAAATACAGTGGCCTTTAATAGGCATGTAATAATTTTAGTTGAAATCTGTAAATTTGTGAATAAACAATGAATGACAGGGGGTGAGTCTATTATACAAAAGTTTTCGATTCCCTCCGTTTGTTCTTGTGAAAGAGTCTGTTATTATTTTAGTTTTGAGTTCCACGTTTTCTCTTGTTTTCTTTATTTCAATAGCTGCAAGGGATTTTTAAATTGATTCACATTATGGTTGGCAGCATTGTATTCCATAACGAGGGTTTTATAGACCCCTGTATGAATTTATGCGTTGGTATGATCGTAAATTTCTAAAAAATACACGAACTAAGATGTATATGATATAACAGTGTAATCCTTCACGGGTTTCCGTATATTAATTCAATATTAAAATATTGAAAAAGTTGTTAAGTTATTGGCTCAAATGGGTTTTTTAAAGTATGATACATATAAACAAGTTATATTTATATTAGATACACAGCGTACTATGTCACTATGTGGAGTCATGCCATGCGAATTTTTTCGTATAATTAATTTTCGATTCATGAAGGGTGCAACAATAGTCATTGGAGAAGCGCGTGTCCAACCGTTCGGATTATTTGTCGACTTATACTAGAGCAGTGTGCTATTCGGACAGTGATTTATACAGCGGGGGTTGGTGCCACCCTCGCCATCGACATCACCGGCCACCACATATCGCAAATAACATTGATTTCTTAAATCAAATTTCGACCATTTGTGAGAAATTCAGAGTTTGACTGATTTTATGTGACACGTAAATATTCACTGAAGATATTATAACAATTGTAATATAATGTATTCTCGGCATTAAGAAAATGACGCGTTAACGTAGATTGCTCTATCAAAACATCTAACTGGGACCCGCAAGCCGTACTCCCCACAGGATGTGGAACAAAAGACACAATCTTTTGTTTTTATTGTAACAAGACAATGAATCAAGTTCGTACCTATAGTTTATTTTCACATTTCCTCTATGACAGTTTGATATAGTTAACAATAAACACGCCACGGAGAGTCTGTTATACTATCATTTATAATTTTTTGTTTCAAAAATAACTGCACTGTTTAATTACAGCTATCCTGATTAGTTCATTGCTTGGTAAAAGGTAAGCGGGTCGAACGTCAGATCTGATGGATAAGACCTTTGACGCGATACTGCCAACTTTTTGTCCGTATTCTGCTATCATTGCTGACATCGGCTGTCACCGCGCTAATTAAATTAAAGGATCGTAACTTCAACAAAAACTAATTACGTTGCTATTGAAATTAGTAGATTTAGTTCAACTCAACGGCGTATTGCATGATTACTGTGAAGAATTTTTTTCATTATGTTAATTGTAACTGTCACAACTGTCACGAGCGTAAATAAGCAGTCATGATTTTTATATATTTTTATACTCGTTCAGTGTTGTAGTGTTAAAACTATGAAAATTTTATATATAAGGAAAATGGTTTCGTTTTTTTAACTCAAATTCAGATTTAATTTACGTTACGTTAGCTAGCTTAAACTTTTGGAATTTGTGAGGGTCATTACTCGTAATATGCCGTTCTATAATTTCTAACATTTGAAAAACGCTATAAGAAACTGCGTCCGCGATTATCATATAGTTTATGATGATTTGATCATAAGTGTATCAAGAAATGCAGCATAAAGGCAGTGAGAACAATGTTAATGAAACTACAAATATGGAATGTAAAAGAATCGGAGGTATACAATCAAAATTTTTATAATGCAAACAGAAAGGTTCTTTATAATAGCATTGTTATAAGGATAATGTATTAAGTACGTCACTTTCGTAGGCATTTAAACAATTGTACAAACTTAAGTGTTTATACAACTAGAAAAGAATTATCACAAATGTATTTTTTTAAAATACCGTATTTTCGGGTTATAAGACGCACCTCAAATTTTTTAAGATGATGTTTAAAGAAATATATTTTTAATTTCTATATATTTTAAAATCTCAAACTTAGCGATAGTTCATTGAAAAAAAAAGTACTACTTAAAATTTTATAAATTATATAAAAAATATGCGGCTTACGACTTAATACTACGGTAGTGATATTTTATATTTTTTTCCATGCATGGATATAAATCTCAGATATTCTTCGTGTATGGATGTAGTATGCTCCATAGGGCGGACAGGGTCGTACACTGGCCGACCGGCTGGTGAGGCTATGGTATGATACGTGCAACGGTACATGCGATCGGGCCTATTCATAAGGCGCCTGCTTACATTAAAAGCTCCTGGAGAAACGTGCCACACAAACAGGAATTATGGAAATTAGCAAGAAATAACCAGCAAGAAATAAGTAACTGCGTAAAGTCACGAATGTTCACGCTTTGTCCCCCATGTTAATCTATTGCTATTTTAGTTTAGAAACTGACCACTACATGTAAAATATACTAAACAGAACAACTATTTTCTTTAAAAATTATTCATCGTATTATAAATAATTAGATATCTTAGTTTTAGAAAAAAAATAAAATATATATGTTTAAATTTAATCACTGACTTAATTTTGAAATATTCACAGCTCTTAATCGAAGAATTGTAATGGTTAAGTATTTTAAAATATAATTTAGAAGGTCACTAGATACTTCGTCCTTTAAAGAGAAGAAGTACCGAATCACAGATATGTGAATGGTAAAATAGTCATTATCATATAAATATTTAACATAACAACTGAATGTTTCAAAACAAATTAATGAAATGTTGAACACATTTTTAGGTTATTTCTAAGCCAGACATTATCAGCCCAAGAAAAGTAAATTAACATATTACTAAGAAAATCTATGAACCCAAGCAATAATATTTTTTTTAACATTAACTAAATTACTTTATCGCCACTAGTATAAATTTTCATTTTTTCAAAAGCTTTAACAAATGTGATGCCAAATGTACACGACAATCATTCAATTTGTGTCGTGGTAAGACTTTGTAGAGAAAGTTTCACGTAATCCGATGCAGTTACTTATGACGTGTGGTAATCAATAAAATTCGTCTCTACATTGCATGTTTTGTTATTTTAATGATAAATAGTCGCATTTACTTCGCACCCGCTTCCTGCTTGCGAAAGCAATAAGGAGCGTCGGTATAGAAATAATTTTTATGTTATTTTGAAGTTGTGACGGCGTTGATATCCTTGCGCCAAGGAGGATCGCAATAAAAACACACAGTAAGTAATTGAGCACCCTCCACACCCTGCATTCCCTAATTGCACGGCCGGAGATTCCCACGCGCCGCTGTAGATCTGTCTAATACGTTACGATTACATAATGCAACGTTAAATAATCACAATAGGTATCTTAACATCATAAACCTAAATTACAACACATCTTAATAGATCATTGAACATTTTTAGGAAATTTGGTAAAACAATATCTGATTATAACGTGAATATTTAATTAAGGTTTTCATAGCAGGAAAAGTTTTCATCAATTCGGAATAATAGGTTTAATATTTTCTTCCCTAAGTATTCAGCTCTACTATTACGTTTCGATAACCTTATATATATTTCACAAATATGTTATTTAAATTAAGTAATGAATTCCTTTGAATTTGTATAGATTCATTTGAACAAGTCGTGGTTGCTGTCGTTCATATTTCGTCGTTTTATTCTAAAATTACAAATCAGTGTTCTTTTATCAGTCTTAAAACGGTTATGAATAGGAAGTATGTGAACTAGAGCTCGTAATTGGAGGCACCCAAGCGGCAATAGTAATTGATACAGCTAGCTAGCGGTTTTCTATCGGCTAATACTTAGTACCGCCCTTTGATTGCATATTCTTAATCAATGCTTCGAGGTTGGGACGATCGGTTCGATGTAAACATTACGTTTTGATCTTTTGCCTGTGCAGTAACCAGATACGAAACGTTTCTGGGCGTTCTTGGATTAATTTTTTTAACGATGCGTCGTGTTGCAACACTTACAGTTAGCGGATGAGATAGTTATCTTAGTACTATCGAACATTAATGTTTATACGCGTCGTTTCTAATTCCGTTCGTTGCGATTTAATGTCAATGCGAGACACAAATTATCTCATATTTTTTTTATCATAATTAAATCTTATAAGCTCTCAAACGGATACAATTGTATCGTATGAAATTAAAGAGGTCCAGTTTTCTTTTATTTTTTAAAGGGAAAATGTAACTCCTAAAATTCTGTTTTCGAATGAATTGATTAATATTCATTGTACGGTTGTTGGTACGTTTATTTTCTTAATAAAAGGTGTTTTCATGTTTTCAGGCAAATTACCCGTTTCTCTCGTGAAATTAAATGTAATAATGTAGTCACTAATTATAGTTAAAAACAGCTATATAATTAGAAATGTATTGAAAAGCGTTCAGAACTCTTAATTTGACTTTCGCGCCTCTTGTTAACTTATTGAAATTATTTTGTTATAGTTTATGTTATAATTTTACACATACACAAATGATTAATTATTATTATGAAATTACCTTGGTTACACATAATAAAGATTTGATATGAGAATGGTTCATGTCTCATATATATTTTTTAATTAATACGAAAGAAACATTTAAATACGTTATTTAATTTAAAATTTTCATTTATGTGTCTGGTATTATTTAATGTGAGAAAATGTACTTATTTTATAGACATAGAAAATAATCTAATTATCGTATTGTTAACACCACTACATTCCTCTAAAAATTATTTTAATTAATGATTGTCAGTACAGTTAAATATTAAAATGTAAAAGTATTAACAGAATGATTGTTAGTTAAGTTTATTATACAATTTACTTACCAACAGAATGTTTATTGCGATTAAGCATCGTAAATAAATATAAAAGCTTGACTGCATTGACATTGTTCGGAATAAACACAAACTTTTTGGGTTGATTAGTTTTTATTGTGTGAGATATGACAGTCTGTCGCGACGATCGTTGGCTTTGCGCGCCAACTGGAGTACTGGCTATAACAACAGCCCAGTATACGACTAACTACGAACGCTAAGCCCGCCAAACTGAAGGAGTAAGCACTGTGCGAGCTTCGCGATCCGTCTCTGAATGGCCCACTCCACTCAGAGGGAGAAACGGAGGGAGGGAGGGCAACGTAAGGGGAAACCGCGTCAACCGTCTAGTAATTCACGAAAAAAATGTTATTTGTCGATCGACTCACAGGGATATGCAGTTATAGAAAGCGAAACCGATTTTTGCTTTATTTTTGAAGGATTTTTAAGCTTGAAATATAATGTGATATGATGTCAACTTTCCAAAAGTTTCATTTTGGAAAAAAAAATTAAAATCAGGTAATATACATATGCTTATATTTTTATAAAAATTTTAAGTTTTTCAGTTTCTATTTAACATTGCATTTCTTTTGAACGAAAAAGTAAAATGTTAATTCAATCATTATTCACGATCCTGTAGATATACAGACCTGTTTAGTGATAAACATTCGGCAAGAATAATCCGTTTCACTTTTAAATATATGTCGTTGCTGACTCACTTAAACTACTTCGTCATTGTTGAATTTTATGTAGAAGTATTCTGAGCCCAACCACCCTTATACATAGTTTTCGGTAGTGTCACCGTCGAAAAATATGTTATCTAATAAAGTTTTTTTAATCTAACAATTGGAGATCGCGGTGTGGTAGATAATGGAAAAGTTTGATACCGAAAATTGGAATATAGAAGAAGAGGGAATGCATGCGAGACATAAATATAAGAAATTGATAAAATAAAAGACAAAAAAATATATAAAGACATGACTAGGCCCTGTCCAAACAACAGATGGAGCGAGTAAAAACAAGAATACTTTCAGATTGATTATTAAATATTTGCATATGAATAATGATGACTATTTTTATTTTTTATTTAGGAATAAACATTTAAGTACATTATATATATAAATATACATAAGCATACATTTAGGGAACATAAAATATCAAAACGTCGATGAATGAAACATAGTAAAGAAAACTTTTGAAAAAGTTACAAAATTTAGTTACGGTACTTAATTCGTCTATGCCAATTGAAATAAAACCTCCTCGAAAAAAGGTCATTCACTTATAATGTAAATAAATTAGTAAGTAAAATTTCAGCAATTATAACGGATCATGATGTAAGACTACAAGTTAAATACTTAATATTGTTTACTTAATATTCTTTATAAAAGCCGATGTACGAATTCAAAATCGTAAACCATATCATTTTTATAAAGAAGAAAAAAATGTATAACAGTCGACTGAGAGGAAACCTAACAATACGGATTTTAAAACCTAACGTAGATTAATTGCATAGTTCTGAAAATTGATAAATTTATAATTTTACAATAAATAAATGGCAATATGTTCAAAGGTTTTTTGTGCCCTAAAAGCTAATCATATAGATTCTACTTATTAAGGACCCATCACAATAGTTATTTAACCACCACCATTATATCTAAGATTATGAAATCCATAGTTCACGATTCTTTAGCGTATAACTATAAATTTAGCTAAAACGGGTCGATTAGGTCGTATGTATCCGCCTATGTCGAGATCCTTGAGGATTCGGCAGCATTCTCGTTAGATTGTCTAATGAGCAATGTTTAAGCGTATGGTTTATTTACTGGTTTGGATTAGATAAAACATTTCTTGGATAACCGATGTGTAGTATGTCATTGTAAAATGTGCCAGTGTTCCAAAGCATCCGTTCACTTTGCTTCTCTATTTTTTTTTGCATATTATTAACAAGTAAGAGTTTGTCACTAGTTTGGACAATTTCGAACAAAGGAGTATCATGTTATCGTTTGAGATATTTTTCGGAAAGCACTTGCAGGAGTTCCATAATATAATTACCTCATCAATTTACTATTCCATCTAGTCAGTTTAACAATAATGTTGACTACGAATAAATGTTCTATGACTGTTATTCAATTCAGTGTCATGAAACGTGACCTCATTGAACCGTAACGTAAACATCTTATAAAAAGAAACGTAAATCTAAACACTTTCTCATTTTTCCAATCAATAATTTATCACAACAATGGAACGGTTACCTTACTTTCCTGAAATCAAGTAACAATAACTTGCATGTCGATAAACTAAGGTAGCATTATATATAGTCACCACGATGTTTTTGTATCAATAATTTTTCAATAAAAGTATGTAGTATATAGTTTTTGATCACCTTTAAGTTTCTTATTTTATATTGAGTTTGTAATAAATATATTAATTACAAACTAATTACCCTACTGAAAAACTATAAATCGGTTTCAATAGTGTTTTTACTGACGTCTTTAAGTGAAAAAAGTATTATGTAACCAACGGTAACGGATTGCTTATCAAAGAATATCTTCTAAAGAGGCTTCAGTGAAAAAAAAAAATTAAAACATGTACTATGGTTCAGTTATCGCCGATGTATAATACGAATAAATCATTTAACAGCAATTATTGTGCTATATACTCTGTAGCTATTCGTTCACGATGGTATCTAAATAATGTATATTATCCGAAATGAGTACGTTCTGCAAATAAAAATAATATTTAAGCATTATCAATTGTATGTGTTATCTCTACGTGTAATTATTAAAAGAAATAAATAAAATAATGACAATCTTGCGGATACATTTTAAGTATAAACTATAGCTGATGCTACCGGCGCATAGTCATTCTTTTATCATATTATCAATGCGGAAAATGAATTTCATTTTCCGTAAACGACCTTGTGTTAATCAGTATGTTTACACCATCAACGTACTCTGATACGTAAGCATGTTATCAATGACATTGTGAACTTACATATATTTTTTCTTATTGTGTAATAATTATTAAATTCGACGTAGGCAGCTTTTTACGATAACATTTTCTTATATAAAGAATCGTTTTAGGATCGGACTTACGTCATTTGTAGTTTAAAAATATTTAGTTACGTTCAAATAAAGCAATAATTTTATCATTTAATAATCGTCAATGTTTATCTTATTTATTTAACGACGAATGGATAAGTCACTTTTTAAATTTATATGTGTATTTGAACTGAAATGAAAACACTTTAAAAATTAATAAGTGAAAAATGGATATTGTCCTACATTTTCAACTCTGAGGTTGGAATAATGGAGAATAATCAAAAATGGATAATTCAGAAGAAATTTATACATTGTTATGTAGATCAGAAATGTAGTTTTCAAAATCTCAACACATACATTTCTTTCTTCTTTTCATTGGTTGAAAAAACACAATTGAATACAAAAAAGTATGTATATTTACTATTTATTATAAATAAATGCCATTAAATAAGTAGAACACCCTTTGATTCCATGACCCACATAATGAAAAAAAAATTCAATAAGTAAACTTATATATTACTTTTATGACAAATTACTAGTCATTTTCCTAAGCTTTTCCTAAGATTTTGAGCTAACTTGTCCATAAATTCAAAAGTTTCGCAGTAATCTTCTCTCTTCACATTATTCATGCCCTTAATACATATAGCGAGATCTTTTGTCATGACTCCAGATTCAATGGTATTAATACACACACTTTCTAAAGTTTCTGCAAACTTTTTGAGTTCATCATTATTGTCAAGTTTAGCCCGGTGGAGAAGACCTCTAGTCCATGCAAATATTGAAGCAATTGGGTTAGTGGAGGTTTCCTTGCCTTGCTGGTAGAAACGGTAATGTCTAGTTACAGTGCCATGTGCTGCCTCAGCCTCTACAGTTTTTCCATCAGGGCATATCAAAACTGAAGTCATGAGACCCAAAGAACCATAACCCTGGGCTACAGAGTCTGATTGCACATCTCCATCATAGTTTTTGCAGGCCCAAACAAACCCACCTTCTGATTTCATAGCATAGGCAACCATATCATCAATTAGTCTATGTTCATACCAAATACCTGCAGCCTCAAATTGTGTCTTGTACTCTTTATCATAAATTTCCTGGAAGATATCTTTAAAACGTCCATCATATTTCTTGAGAATTGTATTCTTGGTACTAAGATACAGAGGATATTTTCTATCCAAAGCATACTTAAATGATGAGTGAGCAAAGTCAATTATGGATGCATCAGTATTAAACATACCAAGGGCAACACCAGGACCTTTAAAATCATTGACTACTTGTTTAATTGGTTCTCCAGATGGTGGGGTAAAAATAAGCTCTAATTTACCTTCTCCAGGCACAACAAAATCTGTAGCCTTGTATTGATCTGCATGAGCGTGACGTCCAATAATAATTGGCTTTTCCCAACCAGTTACAAGACGAGGAATGTTCTTACAAATAATAGCTTCCCTAAATACTGTTCCACCAAGAATATTTCTGATTGTTCCATTAGGACTCTTCCACATTTGTTTTAGCTTGAATTCCTCAACTCTCTTCTCATCGGGTGTAATTGTTGCACATTTAATGCCAACATTGTATTTTTTGATTGCATTAGCACAATCAATGGTAACTTGGTCATTAGTTTGATCACGGTACTCCATACCTAGGTCATATGTATGTAATTCTATATCTAAAAATGGCAAAATCAACTTATTTTTTATGAGATCCCAAATTATTCTTGTCATTTCATCACCAAGCACGTCAACAACAGGTCCAGCCTTGATTTTCGACATTTTGTATCTGTAATAAGGAATTGAAAATTTTTTAACAGATGGTTTATGTCAATTCATAAGTTATTTACTATTATGATATTAATAAAATGTTTGACAAGAAATATTTTGTCCTTCAGTAATATTTATGTTTAGCTTTGTGGTACATGTGTTAGCTATTCTTTTGTGCATGACAAGTAGAATGAACATCTTATTTGAATAATTGAGAAAAGTTATTTAATATTGTAAATCCTATCTATTTTACTGAATTGCAGGACTATATATGTATATAAATAAATCTTTGGAAGTACTGTATCTGTTAAATAATTTTATTAAAAATTTATGCTCAAATGGTCAGTCAATTACATGGT
The DNA here is from genome assembly GCA_018245475.1 of Pharmacophagus antenor. Classification (NCBI taxonomy): domain Eukaryota; kingdom Metazoa; phylum Arthropoda; class Insecta; order Lepidoptera; family Papilionidae; genus Pharmacophagus; species Pharmacophagus antenor. The sequence goes on along the minus strand of DWQX01000160.1, from coordinate 5,762 downwards.
AAGAAGCAATAAAACATCAAAAATTATGTATTTTTGTGTACATGTATATCTTGTTACACAATTTAAAAATTACTGGATAGCTCTTTTATCAAATTCAGTGTTACATTAGCTAGTCAACCTTTTATGTAACTTCCAGTTCACTTTTTACAGTGGCATTGGGATCTTAAATTCAATGTTTTGTTCTCTTCTTATACATGCAATCATATATGAGGGTATCCGCTAATATTGGATCTATTACGTTGTAAATAATGTATATTAATAACTATTATATTCTTTTTTATTTTTTTTAGTACTTCATATTATATTGTGTTCTAAAAATTATATTTCTTATGTTCTATTTTTTTATCAGCTTTTTATGTTGTTAACATTTTAGGTTGAAATTCAAATTAAGTGTAGATGTTAATTGATGTAACTTTAAAACAATGTTAAATTCATAGTTCTTTTAATCAAGACAGTATTAAAATTTGGAATGTAACACCAACCACATTGTTTAGGGCAGTGCAGATAAAGTTTATAATTCTCAAATCATTAATTGATTTAAGAATTACCAAGTGATTTTAATCATCACTAGTTTACTTCGCTACTATCACTAATGTTCTTGATACTGAACTGTTTATAATGATGCACAGGAATTATAACTAGAACAATGAACCTCTTATTTTGTACAACAGACAATCGCAAACAAGTGTGTCAAATGTCATGATAAGATTGATTTTATTAAAATAAATATATATAGTTTTAGTAATAACCATGTTTCAGTTATATTGATGTACAGAGGCAATGCCGACGTACTTCTTAAAACTACAGATAGAATAAATATGATTGGCCTTTTTAAGACCTTGTAAACTTGTTTGTAGTACAAAGTTCATAAATTTCCATAAGTATCGAAAATTAATATTATACAAGATTTAAATTAGAGTCCACTTTGTGATTATAAATCATAACTATGATACTATATCGAATTAAGTATATATTAAGTAATTTCTATTTATAATATTGCTGTGAGTAACAATATTATTTTAATGTGTACAAAAAAATCTGCAAATTATCATGAGTTTCATTCTACTGCTCAAGCGACTTTATTAACAATAATATTTATAAAATAAAACATTAATGTATAAAAATCAATAATAAATTCAATACCTTTACAAAGCACCGTGTCACCGCTTAACGGAGAATTAATTGAATGATTAAAACTCTCAGTTACTAATGATCCAGAGCAAAGAACGAATGATCGAACGGCATTCAATATTTTTTTCTTTTTCAATGTCGCCATTATATTCCCACTAACCTATTGACATCATAAAAATACAATTTAAAATCGAAGACCATTGAATGAATATAGTGAGATCTAAATACTAGCGCAATAATATTTAATGCATCATATGTTTCTGTTTAGTCTGTATTAAACATATTGGTAAATGAGCTATTTGCACTAATTATATTCAATACATAAATGAATAAATAATTCTACTTTTCTGTAATCGACGGCAAATAAATTTTTATATTAAAAAAATACACATTTGTAGTGATGAAATTTTTCATCTATTTTTCATTGGTCCATTTTGATATATTAAACATATATCTTCTATAACGTTGTATCAAACAGTATTTTGAGTTTGACATATCTCGTCTGTAGTTGAATTATTATTTATCCATAAATGTTATTTGAATAAAAACATAAACTTGTTAAAATGAACAAATATAGGTATTTATAATTAATATTTCTATTACTTTTATATTAAAATCTATGTCAGAAGTTCGAAATGGTGATTCAAAAAACCTGGAATAATGTCGAAGTATCCTATAATTCTACTACTACAGAAAATCCTCAAGCTGGTTCATGGAATTTTCAAGCACTGGGTAAATCATCGACCAATAAACCCAGTCCAGCGAGTAATATGCAAACGGTAAATTTGTTCATTTTTGATTTCGTAATTTTGTTTTCTATAGTGCAAGATCTTTTTTGAGTATTAATAATTAGCATTCAATATTGCTTATTAAAATTAATGATTTAAATAATGTCAATTTATCTTACATATAAAATGGCATCTGATTTTTTTGTTTATATTCCTGTTTATATTGTTTCTATTTAAATCTTAAACTTTTTTTTACGTAATTTTTTTTCTGAAAATATAATCATAATTAAGTAGAACATAATATTTAATCGTTTTTAAATTATACACATTTTTATGTCTTAAATATTTAATATTAAATTCTTTAAATTTAAAAGATACAGGAGTTATAGGTAAGCATGACAATTATGCATATATATTTAAAAATTATATATGCATTATATATTTAATAAAAAAAATATTGGAAAAGTAATGTTATCTAAATATTTACAAAAAATATTAAATTATGGTACACCCAAATTTTGTTCTGTTAAAATATAATTTTATACTGACATTTTATAATAACATTGCCTATATAGTTTGATGAAAAAGTTATGTTAATAAACACCAAATTTTGTTTCCAGAAGCAACCAATTACCAGACAAATTGCTATAAATACTTTAGCAACTATGCATAGAAGATTTAGTCTGCCTGGGCCTGTTCAGCCACATTCTAGGCCCATAGCTGAATTTAGAGCTAGTGCTAACAAATCCTTAGATATGTTACGACAAACTATTCAGTCTGCTGTTACAAGAGAAATTGATCAAGTCATCAAGAAATATTTAGAGGTATGAATTAATGTAGTTAATTTTAATGTTATGATATATTATAAATTTTTTGCAGGTGGAATCTTTCACTTTTTTTCTGGCATAAAAAATGACCATAAATGATATTTCCTAAAGCAAGTGACCTGCCCACTTCCAGTAGTTTCATGATTAGTGGTCAAAGTAACAGATAGAGAATCAAAAATGTTTTCTCTTCTAAATCCTCAATGTATAGATTTGGCTAAGTTATGGTTTTATTATATGTACAGATACAGATTTTAAATATTTGTTTATTTGAAAATATGATATCAACTCATCACATTTTTTTAATGTTTAACTTTCATTGCAGAAATTTTTTGTTCCTGCTGTTAATAACATAAGATTGAACCTAGGTGATGAGTCTGTAAGTGAGGATCAGGTCAGTCTTGTAATATTTAGTTATATCTTATTGAAGTTTTAAAGGTTAATTAATTCGCTTTGTATATACATGTGAAATATGGGTATTCAGTATAATTAGGTCATTACATAATGTAAGGAATTCACTCACATTTCTTGTAAACTAATTTTTAAATAGAAAATCTATATTTATACTGAGTTTTTACTGTCACTATTAATATTTAAAAAAATGATATACTTATCTTATTTAAATATATATCTTTCTTATTCTTTTACATGTATCAGTACACAATGCTCTTCATTGAATTGTCTATTTTTTTTTTAACAGAATAATTAAAATTTTAATCCTTTTTGGGTTCTGTTTTAAATTTGTATTTTTTATTTAACCTTACAATATTCCTATTTAATCTAATTTTGTTTTTTAATAGGTGAGAGCAGTGTGTCGTGCCATGCTGGATGCAACTCGTTTATTATATACAACTCCATCTCGACTTACAATTACTACAAATGAAGTTTGTGATATTGATCCAACAGTTGATTCAAGATTGTCTAAGCAAATCGTAAGCATTTTATTATCAAATTGTAGTAATATAAATCAATTAAATTTTATAAATTCTAATTAATAATAAAATCTTTACAGAATCAATCACAAAGTAAAAGAAAAGAATCTGAAATTGACACTGATTTGAATATCAAAGCAAAAAAGATAAAACAAGAACAGATTACTGATTACGCTGCGTCACCGGCGTCATCTTTTAGGGATCCAGAAAAATGGAATCCTGGAAGATTAACTCAGGACACACTTTTCATAATGGGATCACATGCTCATAAAGTAAATATATCCTTCTTCTAATATTACCGGAATCCTGTTTGCTACAAATTATTTATGATTTTAATAAAAATTTGCTTTGCTGTATTTTGTTTTTATATATATTTATTAACCTATGCTTTAACCAAAAGCAAAATGATGTAGTAATAATTGTCATCATTTTTGTGATTGTAAAAATATCATACAGTTTAACAGTTTACTTGTTGTACATGTAGAAATGTATATAAACAAAATAAAATGTATGAAAATCAATTAACAATTTGTATTCGTTAATTTTTGTTAAATTATGGAAGTTCATGTAATTTTGTTTTCATGCTTTTGTTTGAGAAATTTAAATTTAAATATTATAATTTAAAGCAACTATATTGTGAATACATATCACATAATTTTTAACTTAAAATTTGTCTCTTTTTAAGTTACTAGGTTTAGGGAATTCCAGAGGCCGATTATACACTAGACATTCTGATTTACTCAAGTATCCCGCTGATACAGCAGATAAAGAATGGATTGCTAGTCATAATTTAGTAAATGCCGTTGGTGGAAAAACTTATATTATGGTGAGCAATATATTTTTAATAAATCAAAATGTTTGCCAAATTGTTATTTATTAAGAATTTTTTAAGGTAATTTAAATTCTGCAATTTTAGGTTTTAGAAGACATTGAGGAATTGGCTACAAGTGATGCTTATAAACACAGTTCTTTGCCAATGTTAGGTGAATTAACAGGATTTAAAGTCCCACCATTCATGCTGAGAAAAATTAAAGCATATGTTTTAAAAAGAGCGCTTAGTGGTGAACTTGGCAATGCTGATAGCCCTCAACCTTCAACCAGCAATATCCCAGAAGATAAATATAAAGTAGATGACATAAAGCTGGAAAGTCATGATGATTTTGATAGTAAGAACTTTAATGCTAGTCAGTATATGACTAATCCAGATACTGGTAGAGAATATTCCGATGTGTCAAATATGCTTAAAGAAGATACAGATTTTGCTGATATAAAAGTAGAAGATATGGACGATATTAAAGTCGATAGCATTAAAGTTGAAGATTTAGATGACATAAAAGTTGACAGTATCAAAGTAGAGGATTTAGATGTTAATGGCATTAAAGTCGAAAGTATTGAAGATATTAACGTTGAAAGCATCAAAGTAGAGGATATTAAATTAGAAAATGAAGGAGCATTTACTATTTGTAAATCTGCAGATGATACCCAGAACCATTTAGTTGATGGTTTACTTGAAGCCGATATTGAATTTCTGAGCCGTAATTTATGCAACATTGAGAGTGACGCGGATGCAAGAAAGACAATAGAAAAATTGACAGGGGCTAATCCAGACACGATAACATTAGTAGGAGATGAGTTTGATTTAGGAACTACGCTTAACACAGATAATGTATAAATATTTTATAATTTGTTATTTACAGCTTTTGTACAAAATTTATAAACATTTAAGACACTCCATGTGATAGTATACGTAGATCACACTATAAGTTTTACGTAACTTAAAAAAACAACATGTTATGACCAAAATATTATGTTTATTGCTTTTCAAAATACTCTACACTTTAAACATTTTCATGCGATCGAACCATTTTTTTAAACGGGAGGACCACAGATCTGAAGGCATGTTTTCTATGTGCTAATTGAACGCTATCACTGCGTCTTCGGAATTGGTAAAAGTGAAACCTCTCATCAAATCTTTAATCTTGGGGAAAATACAGAAATCACAGGGTGCTAGGTTGGGGCTATGCACAGGATGGGTGACGAGTTGTACTTTTTCGGAAGTTAAAAATTACTTTGCTGCTGCTGCTGCTGGATTCGGTGAAGTTTGCGCTGTTAGTCTTATTGACGACTATTACAGCTTCATCGAAACT